>JAPVLO010000270.1:1870000-1972500 GCA_027257055.1 Cephalopachus bancanus
CAAACACAACTTTTCATGTTAGTATAATTTGTTCAAAAATGGTAATAAATATATCCATGAAGCCCGAGAAATCATTGCACAATCTATTGTAACTTGTTCTTACCAGTACTGACAGTTAATCCTAGACCGAAGATCCAATGTAAAAGAACAATAAAATATTCTGATATTACTTGGTTTAATTAAAGATATTCATTATACACATACCTTTTAATGGACCAACACTCCCAATCAACATTATAAATAATCTGGACCAACTGCAGAGTAATGTCTGTGAACAATTATCACAAAACTAAAACATGGATGGCTGTCAGTTGGTGGCAGAGTTCTTGCTTTCATAATAAATATAAAATCAATTTCCTGCTCTAGTTCCTATTCCAAGTTGAAAATGATATATCTGACTATGAATTCCAACTACTTTCACCCGTATTTTTTTTTAAAGAGAAGTAGAGGGAGAAAAGAAAGAAAAACTAAACTTGTAAGACAACCTAAGTCAATTCTTCCTCATGTGAGGACACTTAGATAGTAAAGATAAGTTACACATTTAAACTTGCCACTTCACTTATATATACATTTTTAATATAGTGATTCCATCTTACCAAATGCCATTCAAGTATTTCATAAATCATTCCCAATAATTCCTGTAAATTCTTATTTTCAAGCCTCAGTACATCTGAAAGCCTGCAGAAACCTTTTGTTTAAATAATAATATGCAATTTCAAAAGCTTTTTGTTCCCATTTCAATCAAAAATAACTTCATATGTTTCAAATGAAATTTTCGCAAGTAATCAGACTAATGAGGCTTCATTGATTTAACTAGTTCAGGGAATCTGAGAAGAGAGTGAGAATTTAAAGTAACCCAGCATTTCATTTAGAAAAGCAGCTTATAGGGTAGGTACACTAAGTCCTCTTCACAGAGAAAATGTAATCAGGACTTTTTGTCTCAAGAGAAACTCTCATCCTCTTCTCTGTGTGCACATTCCTACTCACATTAACGTTAACAGGCACCACGCATGCACACCGAGGAGATGTCAGCCTCGGTAGTGTGCATGCGTGGCAGCTGTGGTGACTAAATAATCCATATGGCTCTGAAGAGAAGTTATGGTTTATTGGGTCTAGAGTCACAGCTACAGTGATGGAATTCAGACACTAGAACTAAGACCCAGTAGGAAATGCTTTACCCAAGTCCTCTCCTCTTTAACCATATACAGGGATTGTAGTTAGATCAGAGTTTTGCAATTCTATCTCTATCAATGGTTTATGCAGATAGAAGTTCCATGCTTGAAGAAACAATCTTTTCACAGGCCTAAAGAGGTTCTGTCCTCCTCTTCCCCCACAGTCATGCCAGTATTCATTAATTTATTTCACCCCAAAATATATAAAATATCACAAAGCAGCTTTATAAAGAAAAATTCCAAGGCCTGGCTTAAACCACAAAAATCAGCAAAATCAGAATCAAGTATGAAATTCCATCTTCAACATGAAAATCAAATAACATAGTAGTCTCACATATGAGATATATGCTGAAATACAAATTCCACAGGTTTATAAAGGGCAGTTTAACTACTAATTCTTATTGTTGCAGCTTTTATGGATTCAAGTCAGAATCTTAATATTCATTTAACATAGTTTCCTGAAGCCCAATTCAACTTCTTCCTTCCCTACTGAAGAAAGTATCCTTGTGAAGTTCAGTTTGATGACATTGGTACACAAGCCCATACACAGAAGTTTATACTTCTGAAAAGAAAAAATGCTAACAGGTCACTAGCCATGTTGCTGAAATTGTTTTAAGAGAAAAAGACCACATGACACAAAATTCTTAGTATATTTTTATACAGAATTCCATAAAAACTTCATATCTGGTATCACCAATTAGATCAATTATTCAGAAAAATTCGGTGACATATGTTTAAATAAATTATGGGGGGGGAAATCCAACAATGTTCTAGAAGCTTCTCTAGACCTTTCAATCAACTTTATTTATATGCAAAACCAAGAGAAACTAAAAAAAAAAAAAAAAAAAAAGAAAAAGAAAAAAAAACAAAGCTCCTCCTGATGCTAAAGCTCTCAATTTACTGACAGGCAAATGGCTTCATGCTGCCACTTAATCTCATTTCTTGCATAATGCCCTCTAATTAGCATATCAAAGTGAATTAATACTTCTAGGGCATTAGCAATGGGGAAATCTGCTCCAGGCTCACAATAGCAGTTAAGAGAGAGCCAAGAAATCCTCAAAAACACCACAAACCACTTTGCATTGCAAAACTGTTCAATTTATTTATCCTCTCTCTCTAAACACTTTTACCGCACACTGTTTTACTACTGTTCACCAAACAAAATGATAATTGCCAAAGTTGCCAGCATCTGTAATGTCTGTTTAGAATTTTAATTTAGATTATGTTGCAGATAATTTCTATATGCAGCCATTTGTTCTATTATAAATGTTAACATAGAGACAGTGGAAACGTTGACATTCTCAATTAGTTAATTTGAATTAGAAATAAAATTTTATGGGATTTTAAAATTTATGAATTTTTAAATGTAAAAAGCCACCTGCTGGACTCGGATGCCTAAGAAGTATGCTTTGAAAACTAATGTATCACATAAAAAAAAAAAAAAATCATTTTGCCATAATATATGCTGAGTCTCCCAAATAATGGTTTAAACACTGTGAGAAATTATCAGCGTTAAAAGGATTATTTTGTATGCCAAATCCTCATTAATATGATCACAAAAAAGTGTCATTGTTCTAATAGCTTAACATTTTTAAAGCACTTAAACTGAAAGGAAACAAGTACAAAATTTTTAACAATTATTTTTATCTTATTGATCTTGTTTTCAGTTCTAATCTATTATGTATAGTCATACCCAAAAAATGCTATGTCAATTCAATACATATCACACCAATTTTTCTGATAGATGTACCCTCAAATTTAATGCCAATGCAAACTACAATTACCATTAAAAATAATTTTAAAATTATATTTATGGAATATATCTATGAAAAAATAATAAAGAATTCTGGTTGCAATTCTGCCTACAAAGGGAATAATTTGAATCAAGTGTTAAAGATTAATGAAATGTATCTTCTAATATGTTCTGTATCTGAAGGCATAAAAAGATGGCATATTTTTTCAGTGGCTTATTCAAGCACTACTTATTAATTTATTTGCTAAATATAACACCATCACCTAGCTGTGATGGTAATTTGTTTATCCGATTAACTTCTATTACTTTGTAAAAAAAAATCTATAATAGCCAGTTCTGAAAAACCTTGACCACTTTATACTACATAGTGATATAAATTATTTACTCTGTCATACTTAAGACTCAAATGACCTACTAAAGTAGAGCAAATGTTTTAAAAGGTCAACATGGTGAGGGTGGGAATGTGTAAGCTTTGTTAGTCAGTTACTACCTAAATCATGCTGATCACACTGATGAATGGCTAAAACACAAGCCTGCTGAGAAAACAAATAAAACATTATTCTCATAGTGTCAATATTGAACTAATAAAAATCTAAAGATGTTCACATACATGAACAGGGGAAAAATAGTTTAAACCCTCACTTAACTTGATGTGTTAGTGCTGAAGTGTTAAGTATTTATTCGAAATAGATAGATACTTCATGGTATAAGGTAAAGCGATGATTGACTTAGGGTGTGGTTCACAAAATGCAATTTCAATTCTTATAGCCCCATTTCAATCATGTAACTTCATCTTACATCAAGCCACTATAAAGTATCAAAATACAAATAATCCAAATAAGATATTAATTTGAATATACCTCCGAAGTAACCTTTTGCAAAATTTAAAAACTGAAATGTAAACATACCAGCAAAATTAATTAAAAGGAAAAGCTTCATGGTATGAAAAATTTACACAGGTATATTTTATAAAAGGTGATGAATCAGTGAGCTCTTTGGGGCAAGTTGAGGCCTCTTTTGCTAGTACAGAATATTACTACCTCTGATTTGGAATAAAATTATATAAAATAATATGATAAACTAACAGAGAGTAAAGACCCAAATAAAATACCAAAACTACACAAAACCTGTAATAAAATGAGGTTCATGAAAACTGAGGCACAAAAGAATTATTTGCATAGATCAAGTTAGTATTGACAAGAGGAAAAAAACAAAGAACAGAATTGGAAAACAGCCCCATAGTTTAAAATAATATCTACATAATACTTCAGATCGTGAAGTTCTAACCAGCCTGGAAGTGAGATTTTTTTCCTGGTTTTCAACAACTATATTGTATTATTATATGAGAGTAGGAGAAGAGAAATTAGAGTTAGAAAAACATTCATTTGTTTACATCCTTTCTCAAAATCTCCTACAAAAGCTCCAGTAAGATACACGAATCTATAAAAAATAGAAAAAAAGTAAAATATTCATTAATTGCTTTAAGGAAAATGTATTAGAAAGCAATACAATTTATAACTTTCCAAGATACACTGATCTTGTACACTTTCTATTTAATCACTTAATATCTCCAATGTTAATAGACCATAATGTCTGTCTAAAACTAATATGAAATTTAAAATATTAAAGATCCATTAAAATTTACATCAAAATAATTTTGGGAAGGTAGGAGTTACAAAGAAAACAAGAATGTCCAGTTGTTACTAACTGTGGAAGATGGGCAATGAGTTCATGAGGGATTAGGATTCTCTTCTCCCAACATTTATTTATGTTTAAAGTCGTCCATAATATAATACAAAGTTTTTTAAAACTAGAAAATAAATTCATTAAAACACTGTGTTTCATTAAAACACAAAAAGGAATCTGATATGGAACAATGCATTTGTTTTTAAAATTTAGAACAAATGATTATAATTATTTTGGAAATAGTGCAAGAACAACTTAAAAGCATATGCAAAATATACAATAACATTGAGACTAATATATGACAATTTCTTGCTAAATTTTCACTTGAAAGAAAATGTGGTTTTTATACATAGAAAATTAAAGTAGTTACACAGCTCTGTTCAAAGAAAAAAAGTAACAACAAATTTTTATACTGAATCTTAAAAAAAGACCAGAAAAAGATTCCAAAAAGTCTCTAAACCTGTAGGTTCAGAATTAGAGGAACTGACTGAGAGTACTGTCTTGTCCCTCTGAAAGCTAGTCACACTTACAGCAATAAAGATAAAAGGTTTAATCTTACATCATATACTAAATGCATATAAAAACTCACTTGCAAGCTACACTCTTTATCTAGTTTTGCGATCCAAAATTCTTATGACTCTTTCTGGGGGGGTACTTTAAAAGTAAAGCATTTTTACTCATTAGTTTCTTCTCCTTAAACATAAAAAATACTTCAACCAGCCCAACCAGCCAAGCAGGCCTTTCTCTTCCCCTGCGGACACCTCCTGCAGTAGAGAAGTTCATTAAGTTTTATGATCTTCCCAAGTCAGTCCTGCTTATAAGCCTCACAAAGGCTACAAATCTGGCAAACCATCACGTATGCCATTAGACATTACTAGTAAATGAATGCTATTTAGGGTTTGTGGTGGCAATAAATCAGAATTTGGTTGGCAGCTATCAACATGGAGTATTTTAACCTATCACTTAAAAAGCAAAAGGTTATGTTGATTCTTTTTTAATACTCAATGTTTTTTCACAATAATATAATTCAGATTATACACTAAAATATTGAATTTTTGTTTAAAAAATAAATAATTTTTTTTCTTGAAAAATAATCATTTCTTCATTTAAACTCTCTTGATAAGGACTTGAGAAAGAAGGCAGATTTTTGAGGATGAAATTTTTCACAAAGAAAAGCACTTCAACAATCAAGATTAACGTGACCCAAAGGAGGTGAGATAATATACCAAAAGTATGCAGATGAATAAACCTTGTGGCATCAGGAATATTTAATAAGAGATTTTAAAAATATGGCTTTAAAAATCGGGAGAAAAATCTTAACATATCAAAAATTATCTCACTGGTTGCTTAGTTTAAGGTGAACAAATATCTTGATTTTAAAGGCTATAACTTTGTTATAGTTGCTTTCAAAATGCACAAATATCACAATTGAACAATGAGAGACATTTCTGCCCCAAAATAATTGTATGATAATTTTTATAAAAGAATAAATACATTTTCAATAAAAAACAACATCTTATGATGATAAAAGTATACTTTCCTTACCTCTTAACAAGAAAATAATATAATGGTAGTAGATTACCCATTTATCTGTCAGAAAAGAAAAATATCTTTTCATATTTGGTGGGGGGGAAGCAGTTGTTTTCTAAACTAAAATCCCCTATATGCATCAGAACTGGCAGTGTTCACTGCCTGATCAGAAACCTCAAATTTTACTGGCAGATCTACAAATACATGGAATTTTTTTTAATGGTTTTGTCCTATTTTAGAAGAAAAGCACAACTGAAATGACATTATCCACTGAAGTGACAGTTTACCTCCACTCTCACACTATGCAGAATAGTCATCACACAATGTTCTGGTTTCTATTCATAAATGATTAGGTAAACTTTCTGTGGATTAGAAAAAACTAATCTTTGGGTACTATGTTAATAGATTAAACAAAATGATTTAAAGAAAAAGCATTATGCAATGCTTCTTTTATAAGTTCTTGTTTCCAAAGCATGACTATGGAAGCAGATGGGGAGGCTGGAATTTGCTATACTGGTTTTTTGCTTTGGTAACACTAATGTTTACACAACTGTTTTATTTCAAATTGAGGATTCTGAGTCCCTGACTCATTCTAAGACTAGTTTTGAAGTGTGAGGTAAAGCTATGGGTAGTAGGAGAGAAACGAGAGGAGAGAAACAGCTTCACCCCCACCAATCACTCAATACTTACATCTCATCTCTCTCAAGCTTAGAAAGGCTGGCAGGAAGATGCCTCTGCCCAGACAGCCACCTTTACTTCTTTTGTCGGTTGTTGGCTTTTTACAAAGGAGATAACATGCAAACTGGGATCTCCTGGCCAACTCACAAAAAGAAGACTCTAATTTACAAGTTATCATTGAAAGCCCCCAAAACAATTTCAAAACACAAAAATTTCTTTTGTCAGCTAACCTCTTGCTTCTTAAATAGCAACAGCCCTATCAAAGCTCTCTCTGCCAGTAATCCCAGACCCAGAAAACACTTGTTTCTTTTCAGTAACTCACCTTTGACATGTGGTTGACTATACTTTCCTTTCAGAATGGTGTAACTAAGTCCTGTGCAAATAAGCAACTAAAGGACTTGGGCTTCCTAATTGAATTCTGCCTGCTGCTAAATGTCTAAACACGAAAAGCAGTTTGCTGGATTTAGATCTCAAGCTAGCTAGGCCAAAACTTTAAAAAAGAAAAAAATACAAATCATGAAAAGGGTGAGAGAAGAGAGATGTGTCAATCCCCTCTCCTTAGTAATATAAGCCTGTATAAAGTTGAATCAATCTTAATATTCACAACATAGTCAATACCCCAGTGCTTAGCTGTCAGCAGAAACTGAAGTGGAGTCCTGAAAGCAAGAAAACCCTTGGACATTAAAACATAATTTACTGAGAACTGCACATTTTTAGGCTTCTACACTAAGAATCTTCAAAATGCAATACTAGACGTCTCACTTTACAGTGAGATAAAAATTATCTACCGTTTTAAATCATAATGGTTTCTAAAGGTAGCTAAAAATCAATATAGCTAAAAGTTAGTAATTTTAAACGCCTATGATTTTTAAAATGCAAAATACGTCCTAAAAAGAATCACTAAGAAGCCATCCATACCATGTGAGTAAAAAAGCAGGAAAACTACTCTTTGGGCTCTCATTATTTGCCATTAGTTATGGTTTAGCAAATATATTTAATATACAGCAATAACTCATCATATTTTCTTGCTTACTTTTCGGATCAGAATAGTATTGTAAAATGAAAAATCTGTTTCAAAGAAGGGCAACTCACCTATCAATCTAACAATCACATGCAGTATGCTATTATGCATACACTCAATTTAAACACAATCACATTTAACCTTTTAAATAACATCACTTGGATATTGCCATATCCTGGACTTAACTTTTTCTCCTTTGCCTCAACTTACAAAATGGCAAACTTTAAAATACAAAATATCCAACACACACCTCAAAAAGAAAAAAGAAAAAAAATCAACAGTAAGCCTTGTTTAATGAATTTGTTTGCCATATACAGGGAAGGTAATGCCAAATACAAACTAAAACTTCTAAATTAAATCTCTCCTTCAACTTGAGCAATAATTCTACTTCAAGACTAAAATATCTTCAATTAAGAAAGTTCAACTGAAATGAAATGCCAAAAATTTGCCTATATGTACCTGTAGTTTTCATTCCAGCACTTGCAAACCATGTCTTCTTATATATTCCCTGTCTTGAACACTTAAAAATTGTTTAACCTGCATCTGTGGACCTTTTTCTACTTTATACATTAAGTACAGTTACAAGTGTAATGACTTCAAGATACAACATTTAATAAAAGTATTAATAGATATATTGTATATGCCCATACATATTATTACCCTTCCTCAATTCTTAAAAGTAGTCTTCCCACCTAAGACACTAACTCAAACAGTCTATTGGGATCTGTTCAATTGCATCTATTCTTCTATCGGTGGAGCTGAAGCCTAAGGCTAAGTAAAACAAAGTTCGGGCGATGCTTCTCCCGGAGACTCGGTCCTGGCATCCAGTCTCCCGTTGCTCCTTTTAAAAACTGACACACAAACAAGGCAAAAGGCGAGGGGAGAGGGCGGCTGGCTCTCCGGTCCCCTTCCCTTCCTGCAGCCAGGGATAGCCGCCTGGGAACGGCGACCCAGCCTGGTCCGCACCTACACTTCATTTTACACCAGGAACAGAACTGAGAAATCAAATCCAGATTTATTGCAGTTTTTTTCTCAAGATCAGGACGTGGGAAGGAGAGAATGATCAAAGATGGCGGTGCCCAAAAGCAGCAGCTCTCAACTGGAGAGTCGAAGGAGTAGTTCCAACCCCACCTCGGGGGTGTCCAGGCCCACTGCGGGGCGCAGCGCCTTACCTGTTTTCTCTTTGATCTCACACAGGACGCTGAAGAGTGCGGGTTTCATTCTGTGACAGTTCAAGGCATGTTTCCTAAAAATCAAACAGCAAAACACAAAGGTATTAGCATCACCTATGGAATAATATGGCGCCTCCCTTTAAGTTAGACCCAAGATTTAATTCCGGCCCCCTAATTTGGAAGTCTCTTTTGAATCACGGGACGTCAACAAAAACTCGAGTTGACTAGTTCGCGACAGCGGCAAGCCCCGGCGGCGAAAGCTCCAGCCGGAACGAAGCGGACGCATCTGCCCGGCAGGCAGTAGCCTTGGCGACCGCGGGCGCGAACCCGCGCGAGAGCCTAGTCCAGGGACAGACGGCGGCGGCCCGGGGGAGGCGACCGGGGCGGAAGGGCTCCCGAGTCCGCCCAGCGCAAGGGGAGCGGGCGCGCCGCGGCCGGCCGATGCGGCCAGCGGGCGGGTGACAGCTCGGCAAAGTTTGCAAGGCGGCTCTCCCTCCCCGAGAACTTGGCCGCTCGCACCCGGACCCGCTAGGGAACCGCCCAGCGCCCAGCGCCAGGGCGGCTGCCCGCACCGCGAGGTCGCCCCGCGGCCAAGGGGGCCGGCGCCGGGACTCAGGGCCGGGGGAGAAAGTTGCACTTCCCTCCGCAGCGGCCCGGGTCCGGCCCGGCGGCGCGCTGGGGGCCAGGCGGGAGGTTTAAATCCGAGGAGGGGCCGGGCTGCGAGAGGGCAGGGCAGGGGGAGAGGAGACCGCAAAATTCGCGCCGCACCAAGTCCGTCCCGAGCCCGAAGCAACTTTGCCGACTCCCGCCCGCTTCGGGGGGTGCGCAGGCGAGTCCCCCCGAGGCCGGGGCGCGCGGCCCGGCTTCGGAGAAAGTTCCCCGCTGGGGGCTGAGGCCTCTGCCCCGGGCGCCACCCCGGGCCCCGACTCGGCCGCGGGCCCGGCTCCCGCACACACACAAAAGATGCTTAATGAGACGACACCAACTTTGCTTGCGCCTCGTCCAAGCTCTGGTCGGTGATGGTCATGATCTGGTGGAGGATGTCGCCGATGTCCTGCTTCCTGCCGTCGCCGTCCGCCCCTTCGTGGCCGTGCGGGGGAGGCGGCAGGGCCATGCCCCCCTGCACCGAGTGGCCGGCCAGGTTCACCCCGGCCAGAGTCTGCAGCATCCTGGATTGATCGTCCATCCCGCCGCGCGCGGGCGGGAGCGGGCGGCGGCTGAGACGAAGGCTGAGGCGGCGGCGGCGACGAGGGAGGAGAAGAAAGAGGAGGAGGGGGAGGGGGAGGCGGCCGCGCGCTCCCCGCCCGCGCGGGGAGGGGGCGGCCGGGGCCCGCGGCTGAGGCGGTGCGGACCGGCGCCCAGCTCTGGCTTCCGCCGCCGCCGAGGATGGGGACAAGCGGCGGGCGGAAGCGCCGGGCTCCGCGGCGGAGGCGGAGGCAGCGGCGCCCGCTGCCCTCCCGCGGCCGCCGCGCCGCCTACTCGCCGCCGCGGGACCCGCCGGGCGGCCCCGCGCAACTTGCTCCTCAGCGCCGGCCGAGTTGCCGGGACGCCCGCCGCCCCCTGCACCAGCCTGCGCGCTGCCCTTCCTCAGCCTCAGCCGCCACCGCCGCCGCCTCGGCCGGGCGGGATCCGAACCCCGGCAGCCCCGGGGGAGGGAGCGGCGGCGGCGGGCGGCGGCGGAGGAGAAGGCCGGCGGGCGGACCGCTGGGAGCGAGGGGGGCGGAGGAGGAAAGTTTGGGAGCGGGCGGGCCGGCGCGGCGGGGGCGAGCCCGGTGGAGGGCCCCGGCGGGCCGCGCGCCGGGCGGACAGCAGATTGATGGGGCGGGAGAAGTCGCCGCCGCCGCCGCCGCCGGAGCCGCGCACCCAGCCAGCAGCCGCCGCGGACCGGGCTCGAAGGCCGCTGGGCTGAGGGATTGACAGGCTGCCAGTGCCACTCACTCACTGCGGCCCCGGCGCCGGGAGGAGGGGCGGAAGCGAGAGGCGGGACGGGGAAGCGCTCCGCACGCCCCGCCCCCGGGGCGGCGCGCGCACTCATTGGGCCTTGCGCCTCCCGCCGCCGCTACTTGGCACCGCCCCCGGGACTGGGCCCATCCCCTCTGGCCTCTAATCCCTGGCGCCTGAGTGCACCGCGGGATCCTCACTCGCGTTTCGTCGCGTTCTCGCCCCCCCGGAGTGGACCCCCCCGGCCCGCAGACGTTGTGCCCGCGCCCTGACTCCTGCTTCTCACTGATAGCAGTCATGTATGCAGGGGATTGTGGGGGGGGCAACTCGCTCCGAAGACAACTGCATGCTCACCGCAGCACCCAGAGCTTCACGCCTCGGACAGCGCCTGGTGCACTTTCCCGCTTTTCCATCAGAAGGTGGTACCCTTTGGGTACCTGTTCGCCCGTCCTGGGCCAATCGCATCGCGCTCGGCGCGGAACGGGGCGGGACAGAGCTAGAAAGGACTGTACCAATTGGAGCGTTCGAAAGGTCCTGGGCAAAGGCAGCGAATGGTGGCCCCGCCCCTCCCGCGGTCTCCATAGTAACCTAGAGGGCGCCGCTCAGAGTTAATGCTAGCGCTGTGGGCCTTGCGCTGTCCCTCAAGGGGTGACCAGTTAAGGTGCGAGCCTGTTGCCTGGCATGCTTGAAATTTGATCTAAGCAGATCTGATTGCCATACACGTTCCCCTGAAAGGGGAACATAAGAAAATATGTCAGAAGGAAGAAGGTCTGGGAGAAGGGAAATTTCAAGGCTTACAACACTTTACACACTCTGCATCCCCCTGGCAATCCAGGGACGACTCCTTTTGCAGAGTCTGCTATTAGATGGCTCCAGATTTAGTAATTGACTGAATTTCATTTATTAACTTACCACATCACCATGAGTCATTTAATGTTGGTGACTCCAGCCACAATTTTTCGTGTCCATAAATGCCTCTTTTTCCACTATACTCTGTCCACAAATAACTAAGGACGCACATTATTTTGGAATCTGGACTTCCATGTCTTGTGGAGACTTGAGATTTCTCTTAAGCTGATTTCCCAAACAGGGCTTCAACATGTTTCTTCCCATTTTAGATTCATGGAGCTCATCTAGATAAGTAGTGGTTGGGTAGTTTTGAAAAGTCTCCTTGTTCCTTCCCCCAAACTCAATAAGCTGTCTTACTTGAAACCAAAAATAGGGGTATGAGGATATGAAAAATGGCTCTTACTCTGCAGGGTTTAATGTAGGACAAGCAGTACTTTAAATGCCAGATGGATTCTTGGAATGAAGCAGGCTACTCGGTTCCAGGTTCTTACCTTCATATGTTGTGTGTACTTTTAAATACTCCCCACTGCAAAGCTAATAGCTAAGCTTACAGTTAGGCAAGCTAAAATCCTTACAAACTGCACAGCTGCTGAGGAGGGAGTTCCAAAAAATTCACTCTGCTTACTTACCTCCAAAGAAGAACCCCCCTCATGTTCATTAATATTCTCTGCTCTTCTATAGCCCACTGATGTATCGAGTTTTCAGTTCTTTCAAGTCTCCGTTATGGGTTACTCATAGTCATCATTGATTAGGTTGTTTCTTTATTCTTGACTTGTTTGTCAAAGCTGTTACCAAATCCCTAAACATTTTTGCATAAAGGAGCAAGAGCAAGCAGACAACCTTTCATAATTCCCTAATGTTGAAGTTGCAAAGCCACAAATGAAAAATACCTTAAGCTCTAAGATTCCTTCCAGCTCTAAAATGCAAGGATCCTGTGACTCACTGTTAGACCTCCTCCCTGCCCTCCTTCTAGGCTCATAATCTTGACTAATCAGTCATAAGGATGAGGCTAATTAGCAATGAGGATTTATGGTTATTTCTAGCCTACTCCAAGCAATGAGTTATGTAAGCAATGCAACATATATAAAAATGTAAATAAAATTAAAGAAACACTTAAGCAAATAAAGGCAATTGGGAACTATGGGCTATGTAAACAAACTGGAACATAAAAACATAAATTAGAATTAAGAAAATAGTTAAACAAATGCCAGCAATTAGGATTAAAATAACTTGTTAAATGTCTAACACCCGCAGTTATTTTATGGTTCACACCTCTAAACCCATGGCCATTCAGTGATGTGGAAACTTGATACCATAATTCTGCATTAAGTGATTGAATTAGATTGATCTTCTGCTTGGGAAGCTTCTCTTTTTGTTATCAGTATGAGTTGCCGTAGAAGCCTGAGGGTCCTAACAAGGATTCCCTCACAGGCTCATTGACAACTGCCATTGATTTAAAGCAAAAATTCCTTTAGACTAGTTTCCAAGTGTCAACTAATTGCAGATGTTTCAAGATCTCTTGTGCTTGTGCCAGTTTATCATGTAGGATATTGCCTGATCTCAGCTTGGCAATCTAAGTCACAAGGTTGGTGGTGCCTTCACAGATAATAGAACTCTCCTGAGTACTTGAATCCCTCCTTGCTGTTTCTAAGAGAGTGATTATTAAAAAGTCAAGGGAAATGAAATTTACTTTGGCGAGTGGACATTTATGTAAAGGTAACAGTGACATAGTGGTGAAAACCAGGTAGGGGCTTCTTCATAGCCATCTCTTTCCCTGAGTTTATATTAACATCACCATTGCCTCTATTATCAATTTGGTGATAATCACAGCAGATGCTATTATCAAGCATTTTCTTTGGGTGGGACACTGTGCTCTGTGTCCTCTTCCTTTAACTTATTATGTCTCACAGCAGCCTAGTTGGGATTATTATTAAATAAGAAACAGAATGAGATACAGTAAGGAAAATGCACACGACCACAAAACCAGTAAATACTGGAGCTTGGCCGGGCGCAGTGGCTCATGCCTATAATCCCAGCAATTTGGGAGGCCAAGGTGAGAGGACTACCTGAGCCCATGAGTTTGAGACTAGCCTGGGCAACTTGGTGAGGCCTCATCTCTACAATAAGTCAAAAAATTAGCTGGGCGTGATGCCACATGCCTGTAGTTGCAGCTACTTGGAAAGTTGAGGTGGAAGGATCACCTGAGTCCATAAGGTCAACATTGGGGTGACCATGAGCATGCTACTGCACTCTAGCCTGGGCAATGGAATGAGACTCCAACTCAAAAAAAAAAAATACCAGTGCTTGAATTCAAATCTTGATCTATGTGGCTGTGAAGACTACTATCCAGAGAAACAGAGATAGGAGATAGGAGAATTGTTTGAGCCCAGTAGTTGAAGGCTACAGTGTGCTATAATTGCACCTGTAAACAAACTGGTACACTACACTTAAGCCCAGGCAATGTAGTGCGACCCCTTCTCTTAAAAAACATAAAGGTCGTTTAATTAAGATTACTAAGTAACCGGGTTCAGTGGTTCATGCCTATAATCCCAGCACTTTGGGAGGCAGAGGCAAGAAGATTGCCTGAGACTATGGGTTCGAGATCAGCCTACGCAACTTGACAAGACCTCGTCTCTACAATAAATCAAAAAATTATCCAGGCATAGTGGCACACACCTGTAGTTCCAACTACTTGGAAGGCTGAAGTGGAAGGATCGTCTGAGCCCAGCAGGTCGAGGCTGTGGTAGCCATGAGTATGCCACTGAACTCCAGCCTGGGCGGCTCAAAAAAAAAAGATTACTAAGTAAAAGTCACAAGACCTGAATAGCCTGAACAGATGAACTTGAAAATTAATGAAAATATGTAATTTGGTACTTAATAAAAAGAGAATATGCTGGGTGCAGTGGCTCATACCTGTAATCCCAACACTTTGGGAGGCTGAGGTGGGAGAAGTGCTTGAGCCCAAGAGTTTGAGACCAGCCTGGGCAACATAGCTAGACTTCATCTCTACAAAAAATCAGAAAAATAAGTCAGGCATGGTGGCATGCACCTGTAGTCCCAGGAGGCTGAGATGGAAGGATGGCCTGAGTCCAAGAGGTTAAGGCTGCAGTGAGTCGTTAGCATGCCACTAAACTCCAGTCTTGGGCAACAGAGTGACCCTAATTCCAAAAGAGAGAGAGAACGAACATGAATAAAAACAACTCTGTCGGAGGAATCCTGGTTTCATGGGAGGGGAGGAGGAAAATAAACACCAGGAGAACCAGACGATCTTTCAAGAAGACATAGGGTCCACTTCTCTGAAGCTTTTCTGCCACACCTACCCTCACTGATCTTTGTCTGCTCTAAATACACTCAAATTATATTGCTTGCAATACATGATTTACCACTATACTAGATAGTCCTGTGTTTACTCTTGATTCATGTCTGTTAGTTTTCTCATTTATGTCATCAGCATTTTTTTTTTTTTTTGAGTTGGAGTCCCACTCTGTCTCCCTCTGTCGCCCAGGATGGAGTGTAGTGGCACACTCACAACCACCCCAGCATTGACCTGCTGGGCTCAGGCCATCCTTCTGCCTCAGCCTTCCAAGTAGCGGGAACTACAGGCATGAGGTACCGCACCCAGCTAATTTATTTTATTTTATTTTATTGTAGAGACAAGGTCTTGCCAAATTGCCCAGGCGGGTCTCAAACCTGTGGACTCAGGCAATCCATTCTCCTCAACTTCCCAAAGTGCTGGGAATACAGGCTGAGCCACTGAGTCTGGTGTGTTATCAGCATTTCAAGGGCAAGGTATTTTAAGAGGTGACTATAATATAACTGATTTGGTTTAAAAAAAAAAGTAAGCCGGGCTCAGTGGCTCAGCCTGTAATCCCGCGCCTTTGGCAGGCTAAGTGGATTGCCTGAGCCCGTGGGTTCGAGACCCGCCTGGGCAGCAAGACCTCATCTCTACAATAAATCAAAAAATCAGCCGGGCGTGGTAGTGCATGCCTGTAATTCCAGCTACTTGGAAGACTGAGGTGGAAGGATCACCGGAGCCCAGCAGGTCGTGGCTGCGGTGGCCGGAAGCTGTCACTGCACTCCAGTCTGGGCAACAGAGTGAGACTCCAACTCAAAAATAAATAAATAAATAAGCAGACATCCAAGAAAGAGTTACACTGTCCAACTAGACACTTTAGGGAAACTAAATAAATGCTTATTCTCAAACATATCATTGCCCCATTGCTTTAGGAATGACTCTTTAGAACTGGTCTTTTCATTTGATAGCACCTGTGACGTGTGACAAATATTCATCCGTGGAGGATGGATTTGATTGAGTAACCAAAGAATCAGTGGAATAACAGTCTCCCCTTCTACTATGAAGCCTTTAAAAGAGAATATTTATTAGAATACATCATTTTTGCAAAGTCTGATAGAAAGCCCCAGCTCTCATGTCCTTTAATTTTTTTTAACACCTGGAACAGTGTAGCCTCATACACAGTAGGCACTTGGGGCCAGTACAGCCAGTTGTTTGCCTGTCAGTCATTGGCTTGCTTCCTTCTGTGCTGATAGAACCCTGGTTTTATTCTGATGGCAATGTGCTTCGTCTGTCAAAGTCTACGACAAGTATGAGCATCCTGTCCCTGCTTTCTGACCCTGGGTGGAGGGGTGACCTTGCTGATTTAAAGGAGGAGGAGGAGGAGTGACGTTACTGACTTAAAACAAAAAGGAACAAATGTGGCTCTTCTCTCCCTCCTTCTTCTGCCTCTTTCTATCTTTGAATGTAGTCCTGAATCTGGAGTAGACACAGAAGCCATCGTGTGATAATAAAAGGAAAATATGAGGATAAAATCTACATAGTTTGTTGGTTTATCTCTGTGGTCTTCCTCCCAAAGCCCATAACCCTAGTCTAATCATGAGAAAAGCATTAGATAAATCCCAAAAGCAAAATACCTGGCCAGTACTCCTTGTAACTGTGAAGATCATCGAAAATACGAATGGCTGAAGAACTGTCACAGCCAAGAAGAGCCTAAGAGCACATGACAACTACATGTAATCTGACATCCTGGATGGGAGTCTAGAACAGAAAAGGACATTAGGTTAAAAACTAAGGAAATGTGAATAAAGTATGTTCTTCAGTTAATACTAACATGTTAGTATTGGTTCATTTAATTGTAACAAATGTACCATGTTAATGTAAGATGTTAATAATAGGGGAATAGTAGGGGTGTTGGAGAACTCTTTACTAGCTTCCTGGTTTTTTTCTGTAAATATTATAAAGTAAAATAGTCATTAAAAACAAACAAGCCAGGCACGATGTAGTTCCCACCTCTAATCCTAACACTTTGGGAGGCTGAGGTGGGCAGATTGCTGGAGCCCAGGAGTTCAAGACCAGCCTGGGCAATATAGTGAGACCTCATCTCCACAAAAAAATTTTTTTTCTATTGATTGAGTTTTCTGTTACTTGCAGCAAAGCTGACATAGCACTATAAACACCGGAAGTAAGGAAGAAAGGAAGGAAGGAAGGAAGGAAGGAAGGAAGGAAGGAAGGAAGGGAGGGAGGGAATAGCCTGGCACAATGTCTAGTGCATAGTAGGAACTCCTACAGGTGGGAGATGTTGTATGACAAAACATTTATCTGCTCTTTGTACTGGGTTCCTGGAAGGTAACATCTAAAACCCTTAGAATCTCCCAAGTTTAGGAGTGTCTTTATTATTCATAAACTCCTTAGATCACACCTGATTTTAAGCTAAAGAGATTACTCATCAAGGGATGGCAGCAGGTCACCAGAAAGACCTACCATGTGATTAGAGAGTTGGGGCTTTAAGAGAGCTGGAGATTTAGTTCAATCACAAGGTCAGTGATTCAATCAACCAGGCCCATATAATGAAACCCCAACAAAAATTCTATACACCAAAGCTCAGAGAAGTTTCCTCATTGGTAAACATTGATATTCCAGGAAGATGATGCATCCTGACAACACAGGGAGAAGGTATGGTATTATATGCATTCGTGACCCTCTCAGACCTTGCCCTTGACCTCTTCATTTGACTGGCCCTGATTTATATCCTTTATTATCAAACTATAATCATAAGTATAGTGCTTTCTCAAGTCATTATAGCAAATTATTAAACTTGTAGGAGTCATAGGAACACCCAAATTTTCAGCCACTTAGAAGTGCGAGTGGTCCAGGAAACCAAAATTTATGGCTGGCATCTGAAGTGCAGGCAGTCCTGTTGGGCATCATGCCCTTAATTGGTCTAATAGGGTGGGATTTCTAAGAAGCCTACTTAAAGGGATCTAACTTAGTTAATACTGATTCCTTTTGCCTTTTTCTTCCTTTTTTTCTCAGCTTGCAGTTGATGGCTGAAACTCCAGGAGTCATCTTGGACCATGAGATGACCTTGAGAATGGTGCTCATGCACAAGGATAATGAGGCAGAAATTTAAGAGCCTGGGGCACAGATGGCACCATGAAGCCATCATCTAAGGGATTATACCAGCCCTTGATTGCCTCCGCCAGACATCTCTAACTGAAAGAAGAAGAAAATTCTATCTTATTAAAATCACTGCTGTATACTTATTTCCAATATATGCAGCCAAACCTAATCCTGACTAATAAGGAAGCCAAACTCTAACTAAGAAAGAACATAGTTGTAGGCACTGAAGCTCTGTAGTTAAGAGCCCTGGGTCTAAAATCAGACAGACTTGGGTTTGAATTCTAGTTCCACCACCGAATGGCTACTTGGCCTTGGACAGGTTATTTAACCTTTCAGCTTTTTCATCTGTAAATGGCAATAATAATAATGGATAATAATACCCACAACACTGAGCTATAGAAAAAACTAAGCACAGCTGATACAAAGGTAAAGGTAAATCTCTGATCTTTGCATTCCAAGTTCAGTCCTCAGTTCTCTCCCCTTCTCTTCTTCCTCTTTCTTTATCTCTCTTGCCGTTTCTTCTTTCTCCCTTTTCTTCCCCTTTTCTTCTATCCTCTTTTCTCATCTTCCTATTCCTTGTCTTTCTTTCCTCTTTTCTTCCTACTCTTTCACCCTCAAAAATCTATTTCATCTACCCCTCAGTCAGTCCTGAAGCTTTAACTCCAGCTCCTACCTCATTTTCAGAGTTCTGACACCTTTAATAACAACTGGATCTCAACTGTGTAGCCTACCAGTGCTTCAAACTCGTTCTATTCCCATCTGTATTCATTAACTATTGCTGTGAAATAAATTATCCCAAAACTTGTTGACTTAACATAACAAATAGCTGTTATCTCACAGTCTCTGTGTGTTAGGAATCTGGACTCAGCTTCACAATGTGTCTTTGGGGTTAGGGTCTTCATGAGGCTGCAATCAAGGTGACACCTGGAGCTGCAGTCATCTCACAGCACATCTGGGGGACGAAGCATGTCCCAGCTTACTCTCATGGCTATTGGCAGACCTCAGGTTCTCAATGACTGCTGTCCAGATACATCAGTTCCTTTACCTCTGGGCCTCTCCATAGTGCAGCTCAAACATGGCAGTAGCTTCCAACAGAGTGAGGAAGCCAGAAAACAAGAGAGGACAAGCAAGACAGAAGTTAGGTTTTTTTGTAGACTACTCTCGGAAGTGACATCCTATCACCTTTGCTGTATTCTTGTTAGTTTAATAAGTCACTAGATCCAGATGACACTCAAGGATAAGGAATTGCACAGAACATGAATATCAGGAGATGAAGATCATTGCAGATCTCCAAGGCAGACAGACACACCCTTCAATTTTAGTTCTCAGTGCCAAATCAAATCATGGCATGATCCTTGCCCTTTCTCTCCCACTCACATTCCATGGTATCTATCTCTGCAGTGTGCTTCTTAGCTGAGCCCTCAAGGTTCTCCAGAAACCATCCCAGCTCTGTCTCTTCAGCCTGATTTCCCACTAACCACTTTCAAACACCCAACATTACTACCAACGTTAACACTCCCACACTATTTGGCCTCCTGCCTTTTGCTCATGCTGTTCCGTCTGATGGGAACACATGCCCAAGTTTTCCTACCTTCAATTGTGCTAGCTAATCTCCACACAAAGCTCTTCCACATACAGTATCTCAAATGATCCTCAAAATAGCTGAAACATTTTAAGACAAGTAAATATTAACCCTATTTTATAGATGAGGTTCAAAAAATAAAAGTTACTGACACTTACTGAGCACTTTGTTTGTGGCAGGTGAAATGCTAACGTTTTCTCATGCTACATCTAATTACACCTTCACAGCAACCTGATGAGGTGGACATTAACTTCCCCATTTATAGTTGAAGAAACCAAGACTTAAAGATGTCCATGACATGACTGGGCGTGGTGGCTCAAGCCTGTAATCCTAGCACTTTGCGAGGCCGAGGTGAGGGGATTGCCTGGCCCATGGGTTCGAGAACAGTGAGAACTTGGTGAGACCTCATCTTTATGATAAATCAACAAATTAACCGGGTGTGGTAGTGCACACCTGTAATTCCGGCTACTTGGAAGGCTGAGACAGAAAGATCGCCTGAGCCCAGCAGGTCAACACTGGGGTGGCCATGAGCATGCTGCACTCCAGCCTGGGCAATGGGGTGAGACTCCAACTCAAAAAAAGAATGTCCATGACTTAACTTGAAAAATGTCATATGGCTGGTAAATGAACTGCAGCTCAAACAAGTCATTTGTTTTAGCGTCCTTGTGATGAACCTCCATGCTACCCTGCTTCTAGAATAGTTATGCCACTTGTCCAAGGTTACACCATTACTGAATAACAGAGTAGAATCAAGACCCAGGACTTCTGGCCCTCCATCACACACCTTGTCTCCTTGCTCAAGTGTCTCCTTGAGAAAACTTTTCTTAGCCCCAAAGGAAGTCAATATCCCTCCCCCTTTTTTTAGTTGGATTCTCACTCTGTCACCCAGGCTGGAATGCAGTGCTCACAGCCATCGCAGCCTCGACCTGCTGGGCTCAGGCTATCCTTCTTCCTCTGCCTTCTAAGTAGCTGGAACTACAGGCATGTGCCACCATGCCCAGCTAATTTTTTTTTTCTGTAGAGAGGAGGTCTTGCCATGTTGCCCAGGCTGGTCTCAAACTCCTGGGCTCAGGCAATTCTCTCGCCTTCACCTCCCAAAGTGCTGGGATTACAGGCATGAGCCACCATGCCTGGCAATACTCCTTTTTTGAGTCCCCAATATAACTTAGGTTCTTATAAATGTATACCTTCTTTTTTAATTGTGAGCAAAAATATACATAACATAAATTTGCCATTCTAGTCATTTTAGCTGTACAGTTCAGTAGCATTAAGTACATTCACATTGTTGTGCAACCATCACCATTATCCATCTCCAGAACTTTTCCATCATTCCAAGCTGAAACCCCATACCCTTCAAACACTAACTCTCGACCGGACACAGTGGTCCACACCTATAATCCCAGTTTTTTTGGAGACTGAGGCAGGAGAATAATTTGAGGCCAGGAGTTCAAGTCCACCTGAGCAACATAATGAGACTCTGTCTCTAGGAAAAAAAAAATTTATCTGTGGGTGGTGGCACACATAATAGTCACAGTTACTCAGGAGTCTGAGGCAGGAGGGCCACTTGAGCCCAAAAGTTCGAGCTGTGGTGAGCTATAATCAGAACATTGCACACCCACCTGAGTGATAGAGCAATACTCTGTCTCTAAAAAACAAACATACGGGGAAACATCCCATATCAACAGGGTGCCTGAATGAAACGCAATTGTGTACCTAACCCTTAACTGTACCCCACAACTTCACAATTAAAAAAATAAAAAATAAAAAAAAAACAAAAACAAACATACAAACAAAAAACACTAACTCGCTGATCTTCCCTTCCCCCAGTCCCTGGCAACCTCTATTCTACTTTCTGTCTCTGTGAATTTGACTACCCTAAGTACCTCATATAAGTGGAGTCGGGCAATATTTGTTCCTTTGTAACTACTCTTTTTTTTTTTTAAAGCAGGGTCTCACTCTGTTGCCCAGGTTGGAGTGCAGTGGCACTATCATAGCTTACCACAGCCTTGACCTCCTGGGTTCAGGTGATCCTTCCACCTCAGTCTCAAGTAGCCGGGACTACAGGTGTGCATAGCTACATCCAACTAATTTTTAAATTTTTTTTTTTTAAGACAAGGTCTTTCTATGTTGCACAAGCTGGTGTCAAACTCCTGGGCTCAAGTGACCCTCTCATCTCAGCCTCCAAAAGTGCTGGAATTACAGGTGTGAACCACTGCACCTAGCCTAGCTTATTTTACTTTGCTTCCTTTATGTTGTAATATGTGTCAGAATTTCCTTTTTTTTTTGAGCTGAATAATATTTTATTGAATGTATATAGTACATTTTATTTATCCATTCACCCATCAATGAACACTTGGGTTGCTTCCATCTTTTGACTATTTGTGAATAATATTGTTATGAATGTGAACAGTCACGTGTTCAAGCTTTTGCTTTCAATTCTTTTGGATATATATCCAGAAGAGGAATTGCTGAATCATACAGTAACTCTACTGTTAACTTTTTAAAGACCTGCCATACTGTTTTCCATAGTGGCTATACCACTTTGCATTCTCACTAGCAGTGCATGAGAGAAAGCATACACCATTTCTAAAATTTTTTATTTTAAAGATGTGGAATACAATTCAGGGTTAGGTATAGAAATGCTCATTATGTAGATACCCTTGCTGATGAAGTGGGCTCCCCCCTCCCTTGGCAGTTTCCTACTACTGTCAATACTACCCCTATTCCCCTGTCAGTTTCCCACTAGTGTCAATCCTTTTCTTATAGTATTACAGTAATTGTTCAAAGTCCACTTATGAGTGAGAACATGTGATACTCAGTTCTTCATTTCTGAGCATACACCTTTTAATATAGCTTCCAGGGTTGCATCCTGTGTATGTCATTCCATGAAGAAAAGGTCTTTTGACCTTCAACTTTATATCCTGAGCAACATGTACCATATAATTGATGCCTAGAAAATATTTGTTAAATAAATGAACTAATAGGGTATCAAAAAGTTACTATCTTAAAACAAAGAAATCTGCTTTTATTTGAAATATACTAAAAATTTCACACAAGATCCAAATAGCTGCCAAACAGTTGCCTGGAGAGATTTTTTAAAGCTGCTGCATAAATCCAGAGTCTCATTTCTTAAAAACAAGTGGTCCCACAGTATATTTCTTTTCATCTCACCAACTTCTTGTTCATCTCCTAGTCTTGTTTCTCTTCTAGGCTTACAATAAAACTGATTTAAAGTAAAAGTTTCTTTAAGAATTATGCTACAATATGCTGATCCAAAAAATAAATTTTTCTAAAATTATTTTTTTGCCGATAAGGGAGCCATCAAATATTTCCTGATAATATTATTTCCTAAGAACTTATGTACAGGTTATAAACTTTCTTCTGTCAAAAGTGACAGTATGATACTTTTATTTTAGTCATGATCTCACTCTGTTACTCAGGCTGAAGTACAGTGACACAATCATGGTTCACTGAAGCTTCAACCTCCTGGGCTCAGGTGATCCTTCTGCCTCAGGCTTTTAAGTAGCTGGGGCTTCAAGCACACACCACCACACCTGGCTAATTTTCTGATTTTTTTTTTTTTGTAGAGACAAGGTCTCGCTGTGTTGCACAGGGTAGTCTCAAACTCCTAGGCTCAAGCAATTCTCCTGCCTCGGCCTCTCAAAGTGTTGGGATTACAGGCATGAACCACTGCACCTGGATAGGATAATACTCTCTTCCATCTTGAATTTCTAGGTCAGATTTAAATGCAGAAACAAAATAGACTCAAAAGGCCTTTTAATTTGTTATTATAATTAATAACTATGTGTTACAGGGGAAGTACTGATTTGAGTATATATTGCAAATTTTACTTTTTAGGAAGAAGCTTATAAAATATTTTCCTGGCTGGGTGCAGTGGCTCACACCTATAATCCTGGCAGTTTGGGAAACTGAGGTGAGAGGATTGCCTGAATCCAGAGGTTTAAGATCAGCCTGGACAACTTGGCGAGACCTTGTCTCTACGTTAAATCAAAAAATTAGCCAGGCGTAGTGGCTCATGCCTGTAATTCCAGCTACTTGGAAGACTGAGGCAGAATGCTCACCTGAACCCAGTGGCTGAGGCAGTGCTGGCTATCAGCATGCCACTGTACTCCAGCCTGGGCAACAGAGAGGGACTAAATGTTTTCCTAATAATGTTCTTTCTAGCTAGGTCCAGTGGCTCATGCCTATAATCCCAGCAGTTCAGAAGGTAGAGGCGAGAAGATCAGCTGAGTCCAGGGGCTTGAGACCAGCCTGAGCAAATTGGCGAGACCTCATCTTTACAATAAACCAAAAAATTAGCTGGGTGTGGTGGTGTGCGCCTGTGGTTCCAGCTACTTGGAAGGCTGAGGCAGAAGGATCACCTGAGTCCAGCAGGTCAAGGCTGCAGTGGCCAGGAGTGTGCCATTGCACTCCAGCCTGGGCAACAGAGTGAGACTCCGATATAAAAAAAACAATTTTTAATGTTCTTTCTACCATGTTACTACTAATTAGCACAATAAGGTGAAAAAAAGAGAGGTATTGAAATAAATAAGTTAATAATGCTTCACAAAACCATAACATAGGTAGGTAGTCAAGGAGATAGGTATTTGTGTGAGTTAAATTTTATAATCATTGGAAATGTTTGTTTTCTATGATTATTCAGGGTTATAAAAATCACATCCTAAATGCTGTCCACCCAAGACGCCAACTCCTCTTGAGCTTCTGACCTCCCCCATAAGTGCCCACAGTCACGTTTCCTACCACTTGGCCTAATCCTTCTAGCCTTAACTCACTGAACAGGGATGGGCATGTGACCAGGACTAAGCCAAACAATCTCTCTTCTAGAGAATTTCTCTTGCACCTGAATTGTTGACACTGGTTTGTTTTCTGACTGCTTCAATTGAGGATATGTAACCCCAGACCTCTGGGACAGTCATGTTTAGCCAACTGTCCAAGGAGAAGCAGAGAAAGTCACTTGTAAATAGAACATTTCCAGAAAGGAGAAATGACCCAGCCTGAAAGGGAGTGGGGAAGAGTGGTGGTCAGGGTCAGGTAGCTGGACAGCTCCCAGGGTTCTGAAGGCTTTCTAGTTTCTGCTTTCCATGGTTTCTGGGAGTCATTCAAGAACCCCACAGTCTTGCCTGAGCCACCACCACCTGGTTCCTGGCTGATGACTTAATTTTGAATCAAACGTGCACCTGAGACAGCAGTGAGGCAAGAGAGTGAAGCTTGTGGATGCTGCTGGGTGGGGTGCTAACGACACAGTCCTGGCGGGTCTGGTGGGAAGAACCAGGGAAGGCAGAGGCAGAGACACTGAGGAAGGAACTGAAGGCTCGAGGAATGGGGGATGGGTTCAATGGTGCAAATGTGGAGAGCGTGGAGCCCGCAGTAAGACCCTGGGGGCTGTAAACTCAGTAGAGAGGTCTGGACTCAAAAGAGAAAGATTTAGAAATTATTGACCTCTCAGTGGTATTAGCAGTCATGACAGTGAATAAGATCTTACAGGGAGACTGTGAGAGCTGAGAAAAATGAGGGTCCATGACAGAGCACCAAAAATTAAGGGACAGATAAGTTAAAAGGAGCCAAAGAGGAGTGTTGAGGTAGAAGAAAGACTAGGAAAGCACAGCAGTATAGAAACCAAGTACTTTAAGAAGGAGAGCAAGGTCAACGGTTCAACTGAGTTATGGTCTAACATGTCCACTGGATTTATTTATTTATTTATTTATTTATTTATTTATTTATTTATCTATCTATCTGGGTTTTTTGAGTCAGAGTCTTACTCTGTCACCCAGTCTGGAGTGCAGTGGCATGCTCCCGGTCACCACAGCCTTGACCTGCTGGACTCAGGCAACCCTTCCGCTTCCGCCTTCCAAGTAACTGGGGCTACAGCCACGCACCACCCCACTTGGCTAATTTTTTGATTTATTGCAGAGATGAGGGCTCACCAAGTTGCCCAGGCTGGTCTTGGACTCCTGGGCTCAGGCAGTCCTCTCACCTCAACCTCCCAAAGTGCTGGGATTACAGGTATGAGCCACTGTCTATCCACTGGATTTAACCATGTGGCAAGCAGTGGAGGCCCAGTGAAAACCAGGGAGTGCAGCAGAAACTTGGTGGCACTGACAAAAGAATGAATGGCAGGGAGGACCATAGGTGGAGGGATAGACAGTTGATATAGTTCAGATATTTGTCCCCTCCAAACCTCTCATTGAAATGTGACCCCCAAGGTTGGAGATGGGCCAAGCGGGAGACGTTTGGGTCACAGGGGCAGATCCCTCATGAATGACTGGTAGCCCTCCTTGAGGAAATGAGTGAGTTCTTACTTTTTCGTTCACGTGAGGGCTGTTTTAAAAAGGCTGGCACCTTCCTTCTCTCTCTGGCTTCTACTCTTGCCCTATGACATGTCGTTTCCTTTTGCTTGCCTCACTGGAAGCTAAGTAGATGCTGGTGACATGCATCTACTTTTCTTCAAGAAACCTCTTTTCTTTATAAATTACGCAGTCTCAGGTGTTCATTTAAAGCAATGCAAAAGATTAATACAACAGCTCTTTAGAGAAATTTGTCAATTAAGCAGAAGAGAGGGCCAGGCACAGGTGACTTACAACCTGCAACCCAGCACTTTGGGAGACTGAGGCAGAAGGATTGCTTGAGTCCAGGAATTCAAGATCACCTGGGGCAACATAACAAGACCTTGTCTCTAAAAATAAATAAAAATTAGGGGAAATCCCCTCGGGTCCCCTCCCACTGTGGGAACTTGCCTGTTCTCTCAATAAATCTTGCTTTCTTAAGTAAATTAATAAATAAAAATCAGCCAACCATGGTGGTGTGTGCCTGTAGTTCCAGCTACTTGTGAGACTGAGGAAGGAGTCCAGGAATTTCAGACTGTGGTGAGCTGTGATTGTGCCACTGCACTCCACTCCAGTCTGGGCAACAAAGTGAGACCCGGACAGGAAAAAATATACATATAGCAAGCAGAAGACAGAAAGAGGACAGGAGCTTGAAGGCGATGGGGACTTTTGGGGAATCTGAATGAGAGCTAAGAGTGTAAATGTGACTCACAGATAGGAGCCTGCAGTAGAAGAGGTGGAGGGAGACAAACTTTCCCCATTAGCCTTAGGGCAGTGGAGGGGATGGGGGCCTATGATCTGGGAGATGCTGCCCTGGGTAGAAATACCTACAGGAGACAGGGAAAGGGAGAAAGGGCAGAGAGAGAAGTGGAAACTGAGCTTCAGTGCAGACTCAATGACACCCCAGTCAACACCATGGGGAGTTTGGGAACCAGAATGACCTTTTCAAGTTGTCCTGAGTTGGGCCAATATGGCTGGACCTTTATACATTTGCATCCACCAATGAGAGAATGTTGCCTGCCCTGTCAGAAAAGGGCATGACCTTGGATAACGTGGCTCTCCAAAGCTGAGGCAAGTCCTAAAGGTGACTGAGTACTGAAGACACCTCCAGCCAGCACTTCCAGCAACCAGGGCAGCAAGCCCTTCACTGAAGGAAGCCTGTGTGGTACAACACAGGGTCTGCCATATTCCTCTCCTCTACCAAGAAAATTAAGTTTAAACTTTTTGACCCCATAGTTGACTCTCTCTGTCATCTGACATCTGCCTACCATTCCCATTCCAGGCTTGTCTCCCACCTTATAGGACATTCCTACTCCTTACTTTCCAGCACTTGGCACCTTTTCACCTCTCAGTCTGAAATGATTCTATCCTATTCCTCCTTCAAAATTCATCTCAGAGGTCACTGGTTCTGGGAACCCTTCCCAGCATCTCCCAGAGAAAAGCAAATCTCTCCCTTGTCTCTCCTACCTTGTATACAGTTTAATTTTTACATTTAATTAGCCCTTGTTGTCAGTTGTCTCTCTCCCCAATGAGACTGAGAGCTCTCTGAGTGTAGGGCCACTCTGTCAATGATATTGATGCCCCTGGCCTCATGTGCTGGGCACAAAGAAGGAACTGGGTTACCATTCGCTGAATGAATATGTGAGCACATTAGTGAATAGATGAATGAACTAATAAGTTGGTGGAACTTGGGCTCAGTGGGCTGACGAGTCTGGAGGCCCTAAGAGGGTCAGTAGCCATCTAAATAATAATGTCCAATGCACATGTGAGCCTAAGTCCAAACTACCTTGTGTTGATCGCCAAGGGGTCCTCTCTGATGGGTGGGAGCAACAGGATTTCTGGGAAGCAGAAATATTCTATCTCAGTGGAAATGAGACTTCAGCTATTAACCATGCGTACAATGACCGGCTATAGCCACACATTCTTAAAGTAGTCCAGGAAGGGCAGAGTGTTGGGCTCTTGTCCAAGCCTTGGGCTAAGGACAATCTAGTACCAGTGGGTTGGAGAAGGGAAATAACAACAAGGAGAACAAGCAGGCCTAGGTCTTCTCTAGGCCCATGCACACTGGGCTCAAGAGGAAGACAAATCTTAGATTTATCAGGTTCTGTTGCATCTGGGGCTAAGTCCTTCTGAGACTACTTGAGGTAGGGTTTCATTATATGGGCTGGCAGTTTCTTCTTTCTCCGTTTTCTCCACAAATACTTGTCTTTAATTGTTTTCTTATTTAATTATCACAACTTCTCATTAATATCAAGGTTTTTTGTTTTTGTTTTTGTTTTTGAGTTGGAGTCTCACTCTGTCACCCAGACTGGAGTGCAGTGGCCACTCCCGGCCACTGTAGCCTCAACCTGCTGAGCTCCAGCGATCCTTCCGCCTCAGCCTTCCAAGTAGCTGGAACTACAGGCGGACGCTACCAAGCCCGGCTAATTTTTTTGATTTATTATAGAGATGAGGTCTCGCCAAGTTGCCCAGGCAGGTCTCAAACCCACGGGCTCAGGCAATCCACTCACCTCAGCCTCCCAAAGCACAGGATTACAGGCTGAGCCACCAAGCCTGGCTAGGGTTTATTTTTTATTTAATAAACACTGATATAGAATTGACCATGTTCCAAGCGCTGTTCCTAGAACTTTATGGATATTATCGCACTTGATCTTGGTAACAGCCCTCTGAAGTTGATGGGTTCTTTTATCCTATTTTGCAGTTGAGGAAATGGATGAACAGGAATTGAGGTTACATAGCTGGTAAGTAAATGATTATTCACATTTTATGGGACATAGGTGTTTATTCTTTCATTCACCACGTACTTTTGTTTTTGTCTTTGTTTTTTGTTTTTGAGACAGAGTCTTGCTCTGTTACCTAGGCTGGAGTGCAGTGGTGCAATCATAGCTCACTACAGCCTCGAACTCCTGGACTCAAGAAGTCCTCCCACCTCAGCCTTCCAAAGTGCTGGGATTACAAGCTTGAGCCATTACACCCATCCTCATCTAGTAGTTATTAACTGCTTGCCTCGAACAAGGACCTTGCTAGGCAGTAGAGTGTAGAGTCACATAAGATAGAAAAAACCCCGGCCCTCAAGATGTTCACAGTGTCTGGTTCTGAATTCTGCCACTAAGCCTTGGCAATTTCAACTGTTCTCCACGGATTCTTCCTGCTAACATATCTAGAAATTCTTCATCATTTGAAAGCCACCTGAAGAGTATGGCTGTCATCCTTGAGACCTTGTATCTGCTTATAGAGCAAGTACTTGGCTTGTCTCTACATACTGACTCTGGGATGAAGTAAGCAGAGTGCATTTCTAGAGGTAACTGGAATTCTTGGTTTCCAGACCCATCTTCCTGACTCAGCCATGCTATCTCCTTCACCTGGAATGCTATCTCCAACAGTTCATTCTGGCCACCAACGTTGACGATAGTGGTTCCCAAGACAGCCTCTTTGTCCCCAGTCCCAGGACAACAACACATTCAGTGAACACTTACTGAGGACATTATCTCGTTTAATTCTCACAACAATCCTATGAAGAAGATATCCTCTCTATATTATAAGTAAGAAAACCTAAACTCAACTTAATGAAAGAGCTTGCTGAAGGTCACCCAGCTATTAAAAAATAGAGCTGGGACTTGAACCCATGTTTGTCTGACTCTAAAGTTCAAGCTGGTGTTTTTCCCCATTTTCTTTATTTTATTGCATTAGAAATTTATTTCCTTCACATATTCGGAATATAAAACCTATCTTCCACTTGAATTATGCTTCTCTGCTCTTGTTTTTGTGCACAAATATTAATGACTACTTTTGAAAAAATATGAAATAAATCCACAGACCCACACCCTTAACCAGTGCACCACACTGCTGCTACTTGAGTTTTTGTTTCTGGAATCTTTGGATATTATATTCAACATATATTCCACAATTATGCAGTTGCTTATGCTCTTCAGATGTTTCTTGTGTGAATTTCTTGTTTGCTCAGCTTGATTTTATCTCCCGTGATGCACACAGTAAATGCATAATAAATGTTTGTTGAATGAATGGATTTTACATGTATCTTGCTGAAATATATGCAGCTCTGTTTGATTCACTAGAGTGGCATACCCGAACAAGAAATAATTTTTCTTAATGTGTCCCTTATAAATTGAACCCAACCATATTTGATTAATTTCACATCATGCAGTTTTATTGCACCAATCACTCTGGTATCAGGTCATATTTATTTTAAAAACAGATTCACAAAGGGTGCAGGGCTGGAGTGACAGTGTAAATATGTTAATAATAAAAATAACACTGAAGATATTTTACTGGAAATTCTCGCATGCTAATGATGAGTAAGTGCAGTCTACAGAAATACGTTTGATTTACAACACAATTAATTCCAAAAAGATTCAGATCCTATACCGTATCTTGTATACATAGATAATGAAAATTAAAAATGGATATTCAGGATGTGAAATCAGAGGAACAAAAATCACCTTAAGGACCTTTCACGTTTTAGCTAGAACAATAGCGCAATCACTGAAAATGGTGTCATTGTCCAACCAAATGTGTCCAGATTAGGAAAATCCTCCTGGGTAGCTGTGGTGGTTTTGTACTGTGAGGAGCAAGTGTGTACTCCATACAGCCCTCACAATGAAAAACACTACGTGTTTTCGAGTGACCAAAGAACCCTGGCACCTTCAATCAGCAGCAAGAAGCTTTGGAGTTTTCTTGTTCAGGAGAAAGCAAAGTCTTTCATGTCAACTCACATTGTGGGATGTGTGAACATTTCCATAGATATGCGGCCCTGTCTTAGGACTCGGCTAAAAAGAAAATGCATTCTCATACTCTATTCAAACTGCAAGAAATAAAAAATGTGCTTCATTTGGTATTTCATCGCTCAACTCAGATGTTCTAAGAAAACATGCATTCTTATGCACACTTTGGGGAAGGATGCCCATTTTTGTAACAGGATTTATAAAGTTGACTCTGCTCCTTTGTATCCAAGAGAGGAGGAAGCAGATGCTGCCGAGCGATCCTGCACCACGGGGAACTTCAAGTCAGTGCAAAATGGTCGCGATTTTCCCTCATTTATTGAGGACAGATCTGCTGTGATCTACATGCAAACAGATTTTCAGCTGGAGCTATTTGACTTATTTTAAAATAAATCTTATTTATAACTTTGATTAAAAAATAACATTTTAATTATAAAAAGGAGATGCAGGCTTGAATTTTAATTATAAAAAAGGGGATGTGTTTTCATGATTCTGTGGCAGTAACTGTTCATCGTAAAGTAAATATTGTAGAATGAATGATCATCATTTTTGTAAACACACACACACACACACACACACACACACACACAAATAGAAAAAGACTAAACTGGGTCTTTATCCAAAAAAAAAATCTCACAGCTTAGTAACCAAATTACACCCCCTGAGGACCAGAATCAGGGAGAAGAAAGTAATAAAAAATAAAGCATAAAAGCTTTGTGTTATAACCCTTTGTGTATTACTTTACCTTTAATCTTTGTGCACATTACTATGAGAAAAATAAAAATTCAATTTAGAAATAAGAAAATAAAGTAATCTACATAAAATGAGAAAAAATAAAATATAGCATAAGAAAACTTGTCAATAATGCCTAAATGTCTTGTGGTCTACCATCAACTCCTTCCAGTCAGAAAGCATCTTTTTTTTTCTGAGTTGGAGTCTCACTCTGTTGCCCAGTCTGGTGTGCAGTGGCACACTCACCGTCACTGCAGCCTTGACCTGTTGGGCTTAGGTGATCCTTCTGCCTCAGCCTTCCAAGTAGCTGGAACTACAGACGCACACCACCATGACCAGCTAATTTTTTGTGATTTATTATAGAGACGAGGTCTCACCAAGTTGCCCAGTCTGGTCTTGAACCCTAGGGCTCAGTCAATCCTCTCGCCTTGGCCTCCCAAAATGCTGGGATTACAGGCTGAGCCACCACGCCCAGCCTAGAAAGCATCTTAACGCTCTGGACATTTTTTAAAACCTTAGAAAGGAGAGGAGCAAGATGAATATTTCCACTCAGGAAAGTCGGCATGTTCAGGGAATGTTTAATGAGCAGTGGTGAGTGCAACTTCTTTCTGTTCAACCTTCTCTCTTACCAGTTTACAAGGTCTTCTTCTGGAATAAACCATGTGTCGTGATTAAAAGTCAGAGCATTGGACAGACCTAAGTTTAAATTCTAGCTCTGCAGGCAATCTTGAACAATTTTCCTTAACTTCCTCTTCTTCTTCTTCTTCTTTTTTTTTTTTTTTTTTTTTTTTTTTTGAGTTGGAGTCTCACTGTGTCAACCAGGCTGGAGTGCAATGGCATGCTCACGGCCAGCCACCACAGCCCAGACTGACCTGCTGGGCTCAGGTGATCCTTCTGCCTCAGTCTTCCAAGTAGCTGGAACCACAGGCGTGCACTACCAAGCTCAGCTAATTTTTTTTCTAATCATAGATATGAGGTCTCATCAAGTTGCCCAGGCTGTTCTCAAATTCATGGGCTCAGGAAATCGTTTTGCTTTCACCTCCCAAATTGCTGGGATTACAGATGTGAGCCACTGGGTCCAGTCATTTTTAACTTCTTTAAACCTCAGTTCCTCATCTCTGAAGTGAATACAATTACAATAACTATGAGTTAGGGTTCCTGTTAGCATTAAAGAAGGTGGAGTGTATACAAAATTACTTAACATTCCATCAACATAAGGAGGTGTCCAGGCAAGGTGGCTCACGCCTGTAATCCCAACACTTTGAGAGGCTGAGGTGAGAGGAGGATTGCCTGAGCCCAGCAGGTCGAGGCTGTGGTAGCTCCTGATTGGGCCACTGAACTCCAACCTGGGAAAAAGAGTGAAACTCTGACTCAATTAAAAACAAAACAAAACATGAGGGGGGAAGTTCTTGGTCAGGTTTTAAAGTCCTATTAGGATTTCATGGCATGTTGCATGCAGAAAATCCACACCATGCCATTTCCTTGGTGGTTATGAAATTCTGATATTTTTATCGCCCTTCTCCCTTCCAGAATGTCCTCCACAGGTGTGGTTTCCTTTTGTCCTCTAAGCAGCATGCTTCTTCCATGCTGCCTTCTGGCTCCTGAAAGGTAATTTGCAATGGCCAGCGTGACTATTGTTTTACCCAGAGTTGATAACATGGAAAAATAAACACCAAATGTATTAGCGCTTTTTTAGCTTTTGATGACCTTGCCAGTTCAGAGAACCAACTTGCGTTTTTCCAGTGTGGGTCTAAACATTAAATGGAATTGTCCCTAGGTTGTCACAGCTGAGTCGTCTGATTCTTCCTCCCCCATCACCACCACGGGGGAGGGGCAGACCAAGCTGGGGCAAGTCCCATGGGGTTGTGGTGGGGCTCAGTCTGGGGCTGGGTTTTCCATGTGTGAGGTTAGAAGGCAGAAGGAGGCTGCAAAAGCAAGACCAATACGGGTGGCTGCCATTTGGAGGGACTTGTCAGGAGGCAGGAGGAAAACACGGAGGAGAAAAGGCCAACAGGAAGAGACCTGTCTGCCTTGGGTCGCCTGACACTGAGTTTGCTTGCCAGCCTCAGGTTGGTGCAACACCAACGAAAGGATGAGGAGTGTTCATCTGGAGGGTTTGGAGGGTGTGGACACAGCATCCAAACCCATGTCACATTAGGGGATGGAAAAGAAGAGAACCCATTATGGTTCAGAGTCTTGATCAAGAGCCCAGGCTCAGAGAGTTCAAACTCAGCTGTGCCCTTACCAGCTGCAAATTTGGGCAAATTACTGCTCTTCTCCAAACTTCAGTTTCCTCATCTGTGGATGAGAATACTGTAAAATTAGAATACTTACCTCATAGGGCAACTGTAAGCATTTGAAAAGACCATACTTACAAAGTACTTTACTGAGAGCTGGTTACAATTCTTCAAATAACTACATTTCTGCTCAAATGTTACCCATCAATGGGCAACCTCTGACCATCCTACCTACTAAAAATTGCAACTCAACTTAGAATTTCCTGTCCCTTTCTCCTGCTTTCTTTTTCTCCATAGCTCATATCACTCACTAATTTTAGGGATTATTTATAAATATTGCTGTTCTCCCTCCAGTAGAATGTAAGCTCCTTGAGGGGAGGGTCTTTTGTCTGATGTGTTCACTGATTCAATTCCTACTTCCCTACTACCTTGACACCTGAGCCTGCCCAGGTGCTCAATAAATTTAGTTGTTGAATAAATAAGCGTTGACCAATATTATTATTATCAATCCTGGGCCAGAATCCCTTGAGCCGGGAAAGTAGGAGAATATAAAGGTTAAAATATCTGGGTGTCATTTGTAAAATCATTTGTAAAATTTTTTTTCAGTTGGGGCCGCACTCTGTTGCCCAGACTGGGGTGCAGTAGAACAATCACAGCTCACTGCAGTCTCAATCTTTTGTGCTCAGTCAATCCTCCCATCTGAGCCTTCTGAGTAGCTGAGACTACAGGTGTGCACCACCACCTCCTGGTTAATTTTTAAAATTTGAATTAAAAAAAAAAAAATCGGTGTGGTAGCTTACACCTGTAATCACTTCACTTTGGGAGGCAGAAGTGAGAGGATTGCCTGCACCCAGGGGTTAGAGACCAGTTAGCCGGGTGCTGTGGCGAGTGTCTATAGTGCCAGTTACTTAGGCCGAGGCAGAAGGATCACCAGAGCCCAGGAGGTCGAGGTGACAGTGGCCTTGAGCGTACCACTGCACTCCACCTGGGCGACAGAGTGAGTCTCTGACTAAAAAACAAACAAACAAACAGATAAAACCTAAGTTCTCCTTGAGTGTACCTCTATATGTCCGATTCCTCCCTGGGGATAATCTCTGAAGTCATTTGTAAATGTCTTCAGGCCTTTGCCAAAGCATTTAGAGTATGCACATATGGATGTGTGACTATGTATACACATACACATGTGTGTGTAGTTTCAGTTTGTGTATTTTTAAAAACATAAATGTTATACTCCACATGTTACTTTTCAAATGCCTTATATCATCTTGCAATATATTTTTTTATATCCCTTTGTATAACTTTCTAGAGATCTAACCCAGTTTTCAGTGGCAGCAGCAGTTTTTAAGTTAATGGCAAATAATTTTTAAAATAATTTTTAATAGAATCTGTTTTTTAGAACAGTTTTAGATTTATAGAATAGTTGAGAAGATAGGATAAGTAAGTTTCCTATGTCCTGCACCCAATTTCCCCATGAGTAACATTTTAATATTTGTTACAGTGAATGAGCCAACTGAAGCTTAGTTTAATTTACTAACAAATGGCTATGTTTATTAACTAAAGTCCAAGTTTATTCAGATTTCCAGGGAACTGTATGACATTTAGTTCTCAAGTCTCCTTAAGCTGACTGTGACAGTTTCTCAGACTTTCTGTAGTCTTGATGATCTTTACAGGTCAGGAGTACTGGTCAATGCTCTTCAATTGGAATTGGTCTGATGTTTTTCTTATGATTAGAGTGGGGTTTTAGGTTTGGGGAGGAAGACCACAGAGGCAAAATGCCATTTCCATTACATCATTTCAAGAGTATATACTAACAACATGACTTTCACTATTGGTTTTGATCTTGATCATTTGGTTAAGGTAATGTTTGTCAGGTTTCTCCGCTGTAAAGTTACTCTGCCCCTCCCCGCTTTTCTTTTTGTATACTTTGGAAGGAAGTCACTATTCACAGAAGGGATTTATGTTCCCCTCCTTGAGGGTGAAGTACCTACGCCTTTGCTTGAAATTCTTCTTCATAAGAGATTTGTCTCTTCTCCCACATTTATTTTATTCAATAATTTATTCATATCAGTATGGATTCATGGATATTTATTTTATACTTCGAGTTATAATCCAATACTGCTTCATTGTATTGCTCAAATTGCTTTAGCTTTGGCCACTGAGAAAGCTTTCAGTTAGCTCCTGTGTTCCTTTGACATACTCTCATGAAAGTAGGTTTTACTTTTATTTTAAGCACCTTCTTTTTTGTGGAGCTACAAGAAGCTCCAGGCTCATCTTGTATATTTCCTGCCCCAGTCCTTGAATTGGCCATTTCTCCAAGGAGCCCTTCCTTCTTTTATTGGAGGATGGTATAAGAAACCAAGATCTTTGTAATAGATATGCACTTATTAGTGAAAAAAATTTATTTTTCTAGGATTACCAATTCAGGAAAAACAAAAATACCTAAAGACTACTTTTTTTATTTGAAGTCAAAAATATTTAATTAAAAATTGCTGTTGTTGAATCCAAGGTAAAAATGTGTGTTTCAAAAACTTATCTATTTTTTGAGAAAAGAATGTTAAACCCTAGACATCTTTGAGCTTTTTCATCTTTTGTGGTTTCCACATATATAGTATTTTATAACTCAAAAAACAGCATCACATGACTGTACCTAAGTAGATGTGATCATTTCTACTCTATAAATGGGGAAACCGAGGTACAGAGAAGTGATGTGACTTTACCCATCAATGTCACAGAGGAGGTGAAGCTAAAATTAGTTTATTCCATTCATAGCCACATTTTTTTGCTGAGATTTTGGCAAAGGACTAGGAAATATGAAGATGAATACTTGACAGCTCCAATACTCCTTTATTTTCCAGAGCCTTTGTCTCTAGTATAATCTCCAGATTATTCAGAAAACTGTACTAGTACTTGGGAGGAACAATCAAGCAGGTTTTAAGACTACTCCCGCCCCCACCAATACCTCTGCTATGAAAAACAAATGTAAAAATTTTACATGTGCTATATAAAATTACTACATGTAATTTTCACTGTTGTTGTTTGAGTTGGAGTCTCACTGTGTCACCCAGGTTGGAGTGCAGTGGCACAATCATGACTCACTGCAGCCTCAAACTCCTAGCCTCAAGTGATACTCCCATCATGCCCAGCTAATTTTTTGATGTTTTGTAGAGACGAGGTCTTGCTATGTTGCCTAGGCTGGTCTTGAACTCCCAGGCTCAAGCAATCCTCTCATCTCAGCTTCCCAAAGTTCTGGGATTATAGGCGTGAGCCACCACACGCAGGCTACATGTATTTTTCACTCAGGAAATATTTATTGAGCACATATGATAATTGTTCTGGACCATCGATACAGAGATAACTATTCTAACTAGGCTTACCTGTATGTGTAGAGGAATATGTTAACTTGGGACATATGATCAAGTGATAAACTTAATTCCCTATGATATAAATATTTATTGAACATCTGTGTGCTCCAATTAAGCCAGTCATCAGGGTTGCTATGATGACTGAGATATGTCCCCACCTGAGGTTAATTCTAGTTTAGTAAATTGTCCTAGGTGAGGTGTAAAGATGATAGAGTCACATGAAGGATTTGAATCCCAAATCCAAAATGCTCCAAAACTGGAAATTTTTTGAGCACCAACATGATACCCCAAGTTGATGTTCACTGGAACATGTCAGGTGTCCAGTTTTTGGATTAGGGATGCCTGACCAATGCAAATGTTACAAAATCTGAAACATGTCTGTTCCCAGGAATTTTGGATAAGGAATCTTCAACCTGTATTTGGAGACCCAGATATCCTCTTAGAGTCAGGGCAGTAACTGCGTTGCTAGCCTGTATAAATTCCAGCACAGTTCACATGCATATGTGGGTGCTTAATAAATACTCTTTGAAGGTGATGATAATGAACTGAGATTTGGAAAACCTGAAACGGCTTTCAAGGAGCATGGCTCAAAGGGTGGAATGCTTCAGAAACAGTCCCTGTGAGAAAAGGCAAAGGAATTGAGGTTACTAATAACATATCATGGAGAAAAGAAGGTTAAGGAGAATGTAATAGCCATCTTCAAATATCTAAAGGGATATTGCTCATGTGTTTTAAACATCAGTCCTTGTCTACTAAGGACAGGACATGAGGGAATTATCTTAAATGGGAGCAGGAGGGACTTAGATTAGATATCAATGGGGGAAAAAAATCCCAGTGGAAATGATCATGAGATGCCGGAAAGCAACGTGATTTAGTGAAAGGACATGGTTATTTTAAGAATAGAGTCTGCTGATTACTACTGAGGGAAGTGTAGCGCTTGAGGCTTCCAAGTCAGCTGGTTACTAGTTGCATGATCTTGAGCAAATTATTTTACTTTTCTAGGCTCCATTTCCTCATTTGTTAACGAAGGACAATAACATCTAATTATTGGATTGTTATGAGGACTGAGTTGGACTAGGTACACAAAACGATCAGCCCAGGCCTGGCACAGAATGATGCTCAACCAGTGATGGATACAATTGATTATTGTTAATTAACTACAGTCTTACCTTGAAAAACAAAACAAAAAAACCCCCTACACATAAACATAAGCTCCCTTTTTAAGCGTATCAGACGAATATAGCACTGCTGTGTTGTGGAACTTACAGTCTCACTGAGGACACGTGATGTGAACACTCAGAAAGTTAAATAAATATAAAATGAAAATAATGGAGTCGGTACAGTGAGGCAGTCAAGAATGTGAAGCCACACTTAAAAGAGTGCTTGACATCCAGATATTGTTTGCCTTTGATAGAACAAAAGCACAGTTAAGATAAGGCCCATTTTTAAGAGAAAGGTTTGAAAACAAACAAAAAAACCTATAGGAATTCTCAAATGGAGAAATTGCTCCAAATTAGTGTGGGCCAAACAAGTGGGTAAGATCTGAATCCACAAATTCATAATGCACTTTTTCAGAAGGACTCTGGTTATCTTAAACAATGATCAATTATTTACTATTTGGGTGTCCTATGCTTTTACTCTTAAAGCATCTACAGGCACTACTTTGAATATCTGACTTGTCAGCTTTGAAGAAAGACAGTTATGCATTTCTGATATTTTGAATACACCCAAGAAACAGTCCTCTACATTGTGACTGCATTCTATAAACTTGACTTCATAGCAATTATAACTCTGCAGCACATTTAACTTACTAATATTTATTGAAATATTTTTAGTTGCAAAAACATTTTATGTTCACTATTATTTATTAATGCCCTGTTTTAAAATATTACACATAAAATTTATTCCAGTGCACATTAGTAAATAAATTATGCTTGTAATTTCTAATGCATTTTTAATTATAAATTTATCCATGTCTACCTTTATTTATGATAGCAGTGTCTCACTGTTGAACATACTGTATATTAATGGAGACACTGTTAATTATGCATTCTTGGAAGTTGCATTCGATAAAACATACGAGTCCGTTTTTTACATTCTAAGTACTGTTAACATCAATTTACTTTAGGCGTTGGCATTCACAGTATTAGCTAACCTTTAAAGCAAGAAAGAAGCTGGTTACAGGAACCTGGATTTTGGAAAGGGACTACATTTATATATAAATGTAGCCAGATACTAAAATACCAGCCAGATGTTCCATTTTCACCCTGAGTACTTAAAATAGAATACTCACCAGAAATAATATTCAGTCTAAAAATTTAATAGACCAAAGCTCACTAATGTCTACCTAACCCCTAGGAGTGCTTTGTACTTAAATAGTATCCTCAAAATGGTATTTTAAAGATTTTCTCATTGGTTAATTTTGTGCATCCCTTCTACTCATCAAACTCACCTTATTATAAGCAATACATTTGCTTTTTAAAAAATCCTTCACATTGAGATGGATATTGTTAAAATATTCATCCTACCCAAAGTAATCTACAGATTCAACACAACCCCTATCAAATGCCGCCCAATGTCATTTTTCACAGAATTAGAAAAAAAAAATCCTAAAACTAACATGGGACCAAAAAAGAGCCCAAATAGCCAAAGCAATCCTAAGCAAAAAGAGCAAAACTGGAGACATCAGAATTACCTGACTTCAAATTATACTACACGACTACAGAAACACAAACAGCATGGTACTGGTCAAGGATGGACACACATGGACCAATGAAACAGAATAGAGAATCCAGAAATAAACCCATATACCTACAACCAACTGATCTTTGACAAAGCAGACGTAAACATACATTAAGGAAAGGACACCCTATTCAACACATGGTGCTGGGAAAATTGGATAGCTACATGCAGAAAAAATGAAACTTGATCCCTAATTCTCATCATACACAAAAATTAACTCAAGATGGATTAAAGAACTAAATGTAAGACCTGGAAACAAAAACCTTAGGAGGAAACATGGGAAAAACTCTTCTGAACATTGATCTAGGCAAACAATTTATGACTAAGACCCAAAAGTAAATGCAACAAAAATAAAAATAAATAAGTAGTACTTAAACTAAAAGGCTTCTGCACAGCAAAAGATATAATCAACACAGCAAATAGGCAACCTACAGAATGGGAGGAGATATTTGCAAACTACATATCTAACAAAGGACTAAAATCCAGAATTTGGAAATAACTCAAACAAATAAGCAAGAAAAAAACAAATAACCCCATAAAAAATAGGCAAATGACATGAACAGACACCTCTCAAAAGAAGATATACAAATAACCAACAAACATGAAAACATTTTCAACATCACTAACCTTCAGGGAAATGCAAATTAAAATCACAGTGAGATATCACCTTACATCAGTCAGAATGACCATTGTCAAAAATAAAAACTAGATGTTAGTGTGGATTCGGAGAAAGGAGAATGCTTATATCCTATTGGTGGGAATGTAAATTAGTGCAATCTCTATGGAAATTAGTATGGAGATTTCTCAAATAACTAAAAGTAGATCTACCGTTCCATCCTGCAGTCCTACTACTTGGTATGTACCCAAGGGAAAAGAAGCTGTTATACAAAGAAGACACCTGCACTCATGTGTTTATAGCAGCACAATTCACAATTGTGAAGATGTGGCTCCAACCTAAACACCCATTAACTGACCAGTAAAGAAAATATGATACATATAGCTATATATATATATCAAATGATCCTCTCACCTCAGTCTCCTGAAGTGCTGGGATTATAGGCATGAGTCACCACGCCCAGCCTGCATATAATTTTCATTCAGGAAATATTTATTGAGCACATATGGTAATTGTTCTGGACCATCAATACAGAGATAACTATTCTTTGTTGTTTTTTTTTGAGTTGGAGTCTCACTGTCACCCACACTGGAGTGCAGTGGCCACTCCCGGCCACCGCAGCCTCGACCTGCTGGGCTCCAGCGATCCTTCCACCTCAGCCTTGCAAGTAGCTGGAACTACAGGTGCGCGCTACCACGCCCGGCTGATTTTTTATTTATTGTAGAGATGAGGTCTCGCCAAGTTGCCCAGGTGGGTCTCGAACCCACGGGCTCAGGCAATCCACTCACCTCAGCCTCCCAAAGGCACGGGATTACAGGCTGAGCCACCGAGCCCGGCTCAGAGATAACTATTCTTTTTTTTTTTGAGTTGGAGTCTCACTCCGTCGCCCAGACTGGAGTGCAGTGGACGCTCCCGGCCACTGCAGCCTCTACCTGCTGGGCTCCAGCGATCCTTCCGTCTCAGCCTTCCAAGTAGCCGGAATTATAGGTGTGCACTAACACGCCCGGCTAATTTTTTGATTTTATTGTGGAGATGAGGTCTTGCCTGCCCAGGTGGGTCTCGAACCCGCAGGCTCGGGCAGTTCACTCACCTCAGCCTCCCAAAGGCGCAGGATTACAGGCTGAGCCACCGAGTCCAGCTAGAGATAACTATTCTAACTGGGGTTACCTAATATCTGTAGAGGAGTGTGTTAGCTTGGGACATATGATCAAGTGATAATTTTCATTTCCTATGATATAAATCTTTATTGAACAGCTACTATGTGCTCCAACTATGCCAGTCATCAGGGATACCATGACACACACACACACACACACACACACACACACACACACACACCACACTATGGAATAGTATTCAGCCATAAAGAATAACAAAATAGGTTGGGCTCAGTGGCTCAGTCTGTAATCCTAGCACTTTGGGAGACCAAGAGGAGTGAATTGCCTGAGCCCGTGGATTTGTTACCAGCCTGGACAACTTGGTGAGACCTTTTCTCTACAATAAAACAAAAAATTAACTGGTTATGATAGCATGCGCCTATAGTTCTGGCTACTTGGAAGGCTGAGGCAGAAGGATCGCTGGAGTCCAGCAGGTCGACACTAGGGTGGCTGTGAGTGTGCCACTGCACTCTAGCCTGGGTGACAGAGTGAGACTCCAACTCAAAAAACAAAACAAAACAAAAAAACCAAGTAATGTACTTTGTAGCAACTTGGATAGAATTGGAGACCATTATCCTAAGTGACATAATGCAGGAAGGGAAAACCAAATACAACATGTTCTTACTTTTAAACGAGAGCTGAGCTATATGCAAAGGCATATAGAATGATATACTGGACATCAAAGACTCTGAAGGGGGTGGGTGGCAAGGGGGTCAGGGATGAAAAATCACCTGTCAGCTCAATGCTCACTAGTGGGGGTAATGGGTACACTTAAGCCCAGATGTCTACACCACACCACTATACAAAGTAGCCATGTAACCAAAAACCACTTGTACCCCGAAAACTATTGAATTAAAAATTTTAAAAAATCCTTTACATTAACATGTTACTTAAACTTGAAAAAAAAATCAAGCTCTCTGAAATTATACACTTCTGGGGGGCTTCTCTAAAACAGAATGGATTTTTGAAGCAATGTATTCTTTTCCTGGAATCGCTTTGTACCATGGGAGTATAAACACCTACGTTTTCCTTATGGGAGGAAAAAACATATTTCAAAAGGAGAAGAAGCCAGAATTGGGAAAATAGCAGGGAAACATATTTGTACATACAAAATATTGAGAATACACATTTGCAGAGAAATGAGAAGGTGCCTCCATTTTCCCAAAGCTTTGGCAGGGCTGAAAAGTGTTACTTTAATCCTGTTATATTGACTCTCAGCTTGTTGTCATATGTTTGGCAAAGTGGTATTTTCCATGTGCAAATAATGTTTATACAAAATAAGATTTCCCGTTGTTTCATTTCATGTGCTTGTTTTGAGCACTTCTTCATTTAACACACATTTTACAAAGTGCTTTTGGCATTTTAAGTTTTTAGTACTTAAATGGAAAAAAGAAATGTCCCTGTTCTTCATGGCCTGTTGGGAAGACAGGTATGTATGGAAAGTACAGAAAATGTGATAAATGTTGAGCACAGAGAATGAAGCTGTTCATGTGGCCTGTTAGGGAGAGGTGATCTTGGAAAGCTTCCTGGAAAAATGTAGTATGTGAATTGGGTCTTCGATGATAAGCTAAACCAGGGTATGATGCCTCATTCCTGTAATTCCACCTACTTGGGAGGCTGAGGCAGGAGGATCACTTGAGCCCAGGGATTTGAGGCTGCAGTGAGCTCTGATCATGTCACTGCACTCCTTCCTGGGTGACAGAGTGAGACCCTGTCTCTTAAACAACCAAAAAGAATGAATAAGGCTGGGTGCGGTGGCTCATACCTATAATCCCAGCATATTGGGAGGCCTGAATGAGACGATTGCCTGAGCCCGGGAGTTTGAGACCAGCCTGGGCAACATAGTGAGACTTCATCTCTACAACAAATTAAGAAATTAGCCAGGCGTGGTGGTGTAGTCCCAGCTACTTGGGAGGCTGAGACAGAAGGATCCCCTGAGCCCAGCAGGTCAATGCTGTGGTAGCTATAATCGTGCCCTGCACTCCAGTCTGGGCGACAGAGTGAGTCTGAGTTAAAAAAAAAAAACAAAAAACGAATGAATAGAATAAAATTAGAGATGGTTATTATGGGATACACACACACACACACACACACACACACACACACACACAACTCCATACACAAAAATTTTTTTGAAGGACTTGCACAGTGCAGCTTATCCTTTTCAAATCCTGCCATTATGCTACACAGAAAGCCAAGATAACCATTTGAAAGGTCACAAGAGGAAAAAAACTAGTTCCCTGGCCAACATCTCCAGCTATAAGAATGAGGCCATCTTAGTCCCTTCAACCTTCAACTTCATCTCACTGCAATTGCATGAGCAGCCCAGGCAAAACTAGCAGGAGAACAACTAATCAACTCGCAGAATCTTGAAAAATAATAAATGGTTGTTGTTTTAGGTCACTAAAGGAAAAAAAAAGAGTAGGAGTTTCCTGAGTGGAAAGGAAGACCTGATTCTTGCTGCCATTTTGGCATGTGGGGTCATAAGAGCAGGCGTTTATGGAGCACTTCCTATATGCTAGGCACTGTTCTAAGTACTTTCTGGGCATTATCTCACCAAATTCTCACAACAATCTCGATGAGAAAACTGAGACACAGAGAAGGCAAGCAACTTGCTGAAGGTCACACAGCTAGTAGGTGTCTTTGAACCTCTGCTCACAGCCCCCTCTCCAGTCCTGGGAACCAGAAGAAAAGAAACCTGCACCCCTGTCACAGCTTCCCTTCCAAGCTGGAGACGAAGGCTGTGACACCTGATTGTCACAAGCATGCCGAGGTATGGGTCTGTCTGCCCTCATGTCTACCGGGTCCCTCGCCAGCCCTCAGCCCAGCACTATCATTTTGCTGTAAAAACATGATGTTTCTGTGTGCGTTAGCTCTTATGGTCCTACCACCGTGCAGCCCGGTCAGGAGATAAGTCCATGTACACCTGAATGCTGCTTCTACCCTCTGATACACTTGTGCTTCTTAGAGGTGCATGCTGTCCAGTGGGCCCCTCCTCTCTCCTCCTCATCCACCTCCCTTCCCAGTACTGTTCCTCAGCTGGTATGGGAATGGTATGGGAAGCACTTCTGGTGTCCTTTCCCCCTATGTCTGTCCACGATCCTGGGAGCTTTTGAACATTTCATTTCCTTGACTGTATCATTTTTGGTGTTTCTTTTTCTTTTTCTTTTTTTTTTTGAGTCAGGGTCTCAATCTGTCACCCAGGCTGGAGTGCAGTAGCACAATCACAATGATCCTGGCTCACAGCAGCCTTGACCTCCTGTGCTTAGGAGATCCTTCCACCTCAGCCTCCCGAGTAACTGGGACTACAGGCATGCACCACCATGTCTAGATAATTTTGTTATTTTTTGTAGAGACGAGGTCTTGCTATGTTACCCAAGCTGGTCATGAACTCCTGGGTTCAAGCAATCCTCCCACCATGGCCTCTTAAAGTGCTGGGATTATAGGTGTGAGCCACCACACCCAGCCTTCAGTGGTTTTACTTCTCCATTCCATTTCAGCCAGGACCCCACTCTCATATAGCTCTTCATCTGTGGTTATTTGTTAAAACATCTGTCTCTGATGATAGCTTCCATTTCTCTGCCTTGCTCTATCAGTGACTCCCATTACACCTACTCCTGGACCCTCAGGCCAGTGACATCAGCCTTTCTGGAGTTTCTCTGACTCCCCATCCAGAACACATCCTGTGGCTCACTGTTTTTAGCACTCTGAAAAGGTAAGATCTGAAACTCCTGGGTCCCATTACAACTGTCTGGCAAAATCCCTTCCTTGGATTAACTCAATTTCTCATTCATTATGTGCTTGTGTCTTGGCCGCTCCTGCTAGCCACAGAAAAACTACACAAGCCCTCATTTTGGTATTACCATAAATTCAGTCTCCATTCTCAACTGGGCCCTCAATACTGTCCCTGAAATTGTGCCATATATCCCTGCACGCCAACTTGTCATACTACAGTATTTCAAACCCATAGGCAAACTTGACTGTAAACTTCTTGAGGGCAAGGTCCCTCTCTGGTTTTTTCACCACTGAATCTTCAGGAACTAGGCTTGATATATAATAGGCACTCAATAAGCATCCATTTACAGACTGAGGTATAGTAATAGTGGTAAGCATCCAGTAAATGTTAGCCTCATGCTGGGCTCTGTTCTATGGGAGTTATGTAAATTAGCTCATGTAATCTTCACAACAAAGCAAGGGGATGAGTTAGGAATTTTTTCATTCCCATTTTACAGATAAGGATATTTAGAGAGGCAGGTTGGAGAGAAAGAAGTATGAGTATTAATCTTTAGACCATATAAATGCTGAGCAGGTCCAGTTGATTTTAGTTTTAGGTGGGTTGAGCTTTAGGTATCTGAGGGACAATGGCAAGAGGGAGGAAAATGGAGAGTAAGATTTAGGAGAGAACAGAAACTTAGTGTCTTCAGAAAATTGAATAGCCAACTTTGTTCACACCTGTTGCTTTGGCAGAGCATCTCCAACAGGTTGCTGATGGGACTGTGATGGCAAGTGCACAAGAGTGCATCTGGGTGCTGAGGTGCATTTTGCCCCCCAGTACAGACATGTGGTGAGAAGATACCAGTCATACATAGTCATGCAGTGTGGTAAGAGACCAATCATATATAACATTCACCACATAAGGACATTTTGGTCAGTGATGGACTGTATGTAGGGTGGCAGCCCCACAGCACTATAATACCATGTTTTTACTGTATCTTTTCTGTATTTAGATATGTTTAGATACACAAATACTTGCCATTGTGTTACAGTTGCCTATAGTATTTAGTACAGTAGCATGTTGTACAGGTGTGTAGCTCAGGAGCAATAGGCTATACCAGATAGCCTAGGTACGCAGGAGGCTGGACCATTCAGTTTGTGAATGCACACTCTATGATGGTCGCACCATCACGAAATCTCCTAAAGACACATTTCTCACATCCTTGTCAGTATGTGAAGCATGATTGTATTTGAATATACGAGTGGATCCACGGTGTATTTGTTGGTGACTTTAAAACTGGGTGGGGCTCCCAGAGCTGAAATTCAACCTTGCGTTTTTCTTTTGCTAAGATGCTTTTTGTGAGACTTCCCAGACTGCCAGGCAGGAGAGCACTATCACCGCACTGCTTGAGTCTTTGAGTCCTTTCCTCCCACTTCACTGTGGCTTTCCCCACTTGAGAAATAGAGAGCTCACCAACACTGAGCTCTTGGTCTGTACCAGTCCTCCTTCATCTTACTGAAACTTCACAGCAATTGTTGAGGAAGATTATTATAATCTCCATATTACAGATTATAAGAGAAATAATATTCACTATGTGTTTATTATGCATCAGCCATTGTGCTGAGTGTTTTTCAAGGATCATCTAATTCAGCTCCCACAACAATACGCTGAAGCTGAAACTATCGTTATGGATGGGAAAACCCAGGCTCAGAGAAGAGAGGCGTCATGTCCTAGGACACGCAGCAGGTTAGCAAGTTGGCATCTGAACCCAGGTCTTTTGGACACAGAGGCTAAGTTGCCTCATTATTTATTTCTGGATGAACTAAGGGCTTTTCTTCGTGCTAGTGGGAAGAAGGAAATTCCGCGGAGAAGTCCTAACACTGTTTTCTGCTCAAGGCAATCCACGCGCGAGCAAATCTTGCCAGAACTCCCAGGCAATCTGGTCCAGGCCTCTCCCAGCGTTGGGGAAGCAGCGCGCATGCGCCCATCTTCCCCTCGGCCCCGCCCCCCGGGAGGGCGCCGCTCTTTGCTTTCGGCTCTGGGGCTTGCGCACTACGTCCCCAGCCAGAGGCTGCTTCCCGGTCGGGGACTTCCGGAGCGCCGGGTGTGGTTCCGGGTCGTGGTACGGCTCGGGGCAACAAGGCTGCTGCACTGCCGGCCGGCGGCAGCGAGCAGCAGGGGCATGAGGGCGAGCCTGGGAAACGGCAGCTGAGCTGGCCAGGAGGAGCGCCGGTCCCGGTGAATCCTGAGAGTGCAGAACTCGGGACAGGGGCCGGGAGGCGTGAGGGAGCCGGGCCCTCCCCTCAGGAGCGTGTTTCGGGGCGGACCTGGCCCGTAGTGTGGGAGCAGCTTCAGGTAAAGGTTGCCCCAGCCGCTGAGCGCCCTTGCTCATCTGTCAGCCCACCAACTCGCCCGCCCTCGGGGCCTGACGGCCCCCTCACTCCATGGGTCTCGGCGCTGACCGGCGGGCCGCCTACCAGGCCCTTGCTCAGGCGGCCCAGGAGCATCCGTTTCCTAGCCCTTTCCAGAACTGTAGGCTGTCATGAGTCTGACAGCCGGGAATGATTAGGGGAGGAGAAGCTAGCGAACCTGGTCGTGTTGGGGTGGGGTTGTGTGCAGTTGGCTTCGGCAGTTTCTGGCCCTGCACTCGTAGGGTGCCCTGGCCTTCGTAATGTGCAAATGTAGATGCCCCGGTCTTCATAATGTGCAAATCAAGTTTGTCCAGCATTGCCTGTGTGGTCCCTGTTTCCTGGGGCTTCTTCCTCCCGCCCCCTACCCCATCTCCTCTAAGGGGTAAACAGTTTGGCAGACTTTTTCCACCTAGAGTGCTGCTGAAACTTTGATTCAGTATTTTGTTTATGAGAGATCTGTTTAAGGCTGAAAAAAAGGTTGTCGTTTAAACAAGAGCATCACTTTAGTTAGAGACCCAAAACATTCGCTCAAATTGGTTAAAAGTTCATTCTGAATGAACTCAAGTTATTTTTGAAGCCCACCACAGTACCTGACACTGTGCAAAGCACCATGTTATAAACTAAAATCAGCCAAGTTCAAACTTTCCCAGTTGTGAACAGTTAAATGTAGAGATAAATAAGGCAATGCAGAGATAAATGTGAGACACCTCAGGTTAAAAAGTCAGCATTCTCGTTTTGTTTTGACAAACAGAAGGAGTATACCCCTAACGTTAAAACCCACCAGGGCAGAAAAGGAGGCACTGTGTTTTATCTCTCATACACTATGAACCTACACAAGGTGCTCTGTAAACACTGCAAGAATTCTTAATGAAGCAATAGTTGTTTTCATGTTTTTCGGTTTCCACACTTGCAAGATTTCTGGGGCCTTTAGGGCATACTGGTAGCTCCTTTCCTGTTCAGCTGTGCTCATACCGACTTTCAACTCGTGTGCGTCAGACTGCACTTACATTCCTCTCCACCTCCTGATCTGGCTCCTGGCTACCTTTCCGTTAAGCTTGTACCGGTCCCCTTCCTTAAGTACCCCGTCTTGATCTAATACTCTAGATACTAGAATCTCAAACTACTTTTGTTCTTTTCTACATCCATTGTTTTTTGTAGGACACTCTACCCTCCGAGAAGGTTTTCTCTTTAACTATTGAGATGCTACCCATGGCCCAGCTGAAGTTGACTTCCCCCTACCAATTTGGAACAACCCCAGTTGGAAGTGATTTCTTGCTTCTCTAGAATCCTTCAAATGCTTATTATACTGGCAGTTATTTCATTTAGCAAACATTTACTGAGTATGGATATGTGCCAGGTACCATGTTAAGCAGTGTAGAGATGAATAAGATTCAGTCCTTGCCCGCAAGGAGCTCTATTTAGTGAAAGAGATAAGGATATTGATAATTCTAACATAGGGTGATAAGTGTGCTGTGTGAGGGTTCTTTTTGTGATACAGTGGTAGTACAGACGGGAGATGGGTCATTAACTTTTGAGGGGTGGGATATGGCCAGGCAATGCTTTAAATGTGAGGTAAACTAAACTTTATTGAGTATTTACTATGTGGAGGGTATTCTATATGAATTTCTCTTGTTTCCTCATCTTAGCCTCAATTTAGGAAGACTCAGAATAAATTACACAGCTGGTATGAGACAGAGCCAGGATTCATACCCAGGTCCATCTGTTGCCTAAGTCTCTGTTCTTTCCGTTGTGTCTTGCCTGCTTTTTCACACCAGAGCTCTGTTTATGCAAGTACATATTGAAACAAGTATTTGAGAGAAAAAAACATGACAATTAAAATAAATGGTGGATGGGCTCAGTGGCTCAGCCTGTAATCTCAGCACTTTGGGGAGATCGAGGCGAGTGGATTGCCTGAGCCTGCAGATTTGAGACCAACCTGTGCAACTTGACGAGACCTCGTCTCTACAATAAGTAAAAAATTAGCCGGACATGGTAGTGTGCGTCTGTAGTTCTGGTTACTTGGAAGACTGAGGCAGAAGGATTGCCGGAGCCCAGTTGGTTGGCGCTGTGAGCATACCACTGCACTCCAGCCTGGGCAATGGAGTGAGACTCCAACTCAAAAAACAAACAAGCAGCCGGGCTCCGTGGCTCAGCCTGTAATCCTGCGCCTTTGGGAGGCTGAAGTGAGTGGATTGCCTGAGCCCGTGGGTTCGAGACCCGCCTGGGCAGCGAGACCTCATCTCTACAATAAATCAAAAATCAGCCGGGCGTGGTAGCACGCACCTGTAATTCCAGCTACTCGGAAGGCTGAGGTGGAAGGACAGCCAAAGCCCAGTGGGTCGAGGCTGCGGTGGCCGGGAGTGGCCACTGCACTCCAGTCTGGGCGATCGAGTGAAACTCCAACTCAAAACAAAAACAAAAACAAAAAACAAACAAACAAAAAAGAATGGTACAGAAATCCATTACATGTAGAGAAGACCATGTTTTTCCAAGGAAAGGAGATGGCAAATGGGTCAGCTCAACTTTGCATATGAATAGAGAGGACAGTCTGCAGAAAATAAGCATACACTCTGGATTCAATTCCTGGTCCTGCCTCTTACTGGTTATGTGACTTCTGGCATATAACTCTAAGCATCGTTTTCCTCAACCAGGATTTGGGATGGGGGATAATATTGACCACATGTAGTGTTGTAAATATTTAATGAACTAATGCTGATAAAGGGCCTAGAACATGGTAAGATTCCCAGAAATGAGCTGTAATATACCAAGGTATGATGCTGTGGCATGGTTTTAGTGTAGTGAATGAGTTTACAGCCTAAGTAGAGAAAACCATTGTTTCTTTTAACAGAGTACTGGGAGTTAAAGTTGGAGGTACAGTAGGAGTCAGTCAGTGCTTGAGTGGCAGGCAAGAGAGGTAAATTCCAGTTTTGGGCCCCCCCCCCCTGGGTCCCCTCCCACTGTGGGAGCTTTTCTGTCCTCTCAGTAAATCCTGCTTTCAAAAATAAATAAATAAATAAATTCCAGTTTCTGCTTATAATTTTTCCAGATAATAAATACTTTGAGGATCTGTGATTCAGCAATGCCAGGCAAAATGTTAGACCATGGGAGTACAAAGAGGATTAAAAATGGATTCCTACCTTGAGGTTGCTGACATTCTGGTGGGAGAGACGTGTGTGCAGATGACCTGTAGTAGAGTACTGTGGTTACTAAGGTAGACGTCCTTACAGGGTACCATAGAGCACAAGGAAGAGAACACTGATGACGGTAGCAAATGAGTACTCACTCTGTGCCAGCATTGTGTTAAATGCTTTATCTCATTTTTTTCCCCAGGTGTGGGAAGGTGTTGCTAGCATCCTGATTTTACAGATGAGGAAACTGGGATATAGAGAACTTAAATAACTTCCTTGATTTATACTTCTGGTGGAGCTGTGAGCTGGAGGAGTTTTCTGCTAATTCTGGGATCTCCACTGTTTGGTACTGCACCCTGTTGCATGTCTTTGCCATGTGGATGGGGACCCTTTGGAGAGGCTTAGAGAGGAACTAGCCTGTGAGCTGCAGCTTCAGTGTACTGGTCCCTGTGCTAGGCAAAAGGGATAGTGAGGAATGGAAGTGGCTTCTGCACCAAAGGAACTCAAAGCCTAACCTGTCATTTTAAATATATTTATTTTTGGTGAGGAACTTGGTTTGCTTGTTGACTCATACCTGAAGACTTCAGAAACTTTTGCAGTTCAGTGGATTTATATATTTCAGGCCAAGGTCATTTGCTAACAATCTGTTACTCTGACATATAGGCCTTATTGTTGAGGATACAGCAATAGATATCAAATTATTATATGACAAGAAATTTTGTTACATTATTTTTTTCCTCACAGGAGGTGCCTTGACTTTGAGTTTGAAGTTTTTGAGAAGTTTTGACTCAGAGGTGAACATATTTTAACTTGTGTTAAGTTTAAAAGAAGCTTAGTGGTTAAGTATGTTACCCAAGAGTCACACAGCTAATAAGCAATAGAGCCAGAAAAAAATGGCCATAACTCAGTTCTCTTTTGAGCATCTACTTCAGGAGTCTGCAAGGCCAATGCCCACTATGTACGGCAATAAGTAGGTGGACTTTGGTGAACTGGAGAGAGCACATGCCCAGTCTAAAGGGGGCAGTCGCTGCTCAGCTCCAGTTGCTTGTTGCCATGTGAGGAAGTAGGCCCAGTGTCCCTGGATCTTCTGAGTTTTTTGAAAAGATGCTGAAAATCTGGGTCTTAATGTATTTAGTTTAAAAATTTGCCATTTAAAAAATTATCATGTAGAACAGAACACATTTTTGGGCTTTGTGTAATTCTAGGCTGCTTGATTGCGAACTCTGATGTACCTGGCTCCTGAAATTTTAGTACCCATTGTTCAAAATAGGAAGCACAACACAATGTAGTGATTATTGATCAGAAATCTCCTGGTGAATATCCAGCTTGAGGAGGTGGTGTAGCTTGTTATCTTTCAGAGAGTGGCAGGTTGATTGCTTTTATTATATAATCAGGCTAAATTTCAGGAGACATGAGATTTGGATGGCAAGATGACCTTTACTACTTCTGTCTTGCACTCTTAGCACTTTAAATGCTACCAGATCTCTTGTCTCTTTTGATCCTCTCCACGTAGCATGGAGTGGTGTTGTAAATTTTGTTAAATGCCTTTGTATACTTTATTTCCTTTAATCTTCATAGTCCTGTGAGATAGGTGGTATTATAAGGGTGGTAATCATCACTTCTTGAGATGAAGAAATTGGCACCCAGTGCATCACAGTTTAACAGAAGGTGCACTCGAGTAAGAGTGAATCCTGCATACACCTATACCTATGGCACTAACAGCCTTTGGATTTTGGTCACGTTGCTTGTAAATCTTTGGATCTTTTTTCTCTTTTGGATAATATTGATGAGTGAGATTTAAGTCTTGCTGAGGTCTCTTCAGGATTCCAAGCTTTCTGATTTCTAGTTGATATGCTTAAAGTCACACAACTGATTATTGACTAACTCCAGTGGAGGATTGCTTAAATCTGAAATGCTGCTCCTCCTTTCTTGCTGGCAGTTCAGGAGCCACTGCTCAGCTATTCCTTCAGGTCTTTATTTGTTACTTCCTCTGGGAAAGGACTCTGATGGGTCAGGCACTCCCCAAATGCATATAGTGCCTGTTGGCTGTATATGCACAAGATTGAAAGAAGGGCATAGAGATACCCAGCATAGGGAGAGAATTATGGTCAGGGACTTCCCAGTCCAAGAATTTAATTTATTTTTATTTTAACACCCAGCTTCCACATGGTGAAAATTGAAGAAATATTGGTATTCTAGATACTGGTTTTTATTCGTATGCAATTGTATAAGGAAATAACATAGAATACAAAAATAAAAAGAATAAATCCTGAACAGTCATTCAAAATTTATTAACTCTAGTTGGCAACAGTCAAGATATATTGGGGAAATAGATTTGATATAGAAAACACAAAATTTGGACTGAAAGTAGAAAACAGTTTTACATAGTTGAAAGTGAGAAAAATGGGAGAAACCACTTAAAAAACAAACCTGAAATTCTGGAAAGAGCAAGAAGGTATTCGAATAACTATTGGAAGTAAGTTATAGTAATTGCCTGTGAAATAAATGGAATATTATGTCACATTTACCTCTAAATATATGCAATGTTAGATTCATAATATCTTATACTTGAGTATACTTTTATGAATATGCTTTTATTATTGATGCAAAGTGGATGGAATGTGTACAACTTCAAAAAATAGCATTTTTTAGTTCCCTATGGACTCATTTTAAGGTACTATATTATAAATATGTGCTGTTTCAACAGAGAACTTGGTAGAAAACTGTTTGAAGGAATGATTTTCTTTTGAAAATGAAGTAAATATTTAATCTGAACTTTAGTTACTGACATAAAGGAGACCAATAAGGAAATGAGGTGTAGACTTGAATCTTGAAGCAGAGTGAGGTGGGACTTTGGAGTCATACCCACCTGGATTTGCATCTTGGCTGTGTCAATTATTAGCTCTGTGACCTGGGCAGTTTGCAAAATGGAGACAGTAATGACAATCTCATACAGTACTAGTGAGGACTAAATGAACCATTTTTTGTATGTAAAGTATCTATGAAATACCGTGATGATTCTGTAGAGACACAGGTTGTGCATCCCTAATCCAAAACTTCAGAATAAAAATGCTTTTAAATTCAAAACTTTTTGAGCACTGGCATGATTCTGTAAGTGGAGAATTCCACACCTGACCGACCGCATGTGACAGGTCACAGTCAAAACACAGTTAAAACTTTGTTTCATATAGAAAATTATCTAAAATACTTTATTAAATTACCTTCAGGCTATGTATATAAACTTATGTGAAACATATATGAATTCATGTTTAGACTTGCGTCTTATCTTCAAGAAATCTCATGATGTATATCCAGATATTCCAAAATGCTGAAAATCTGAAACAATTCTGGTCCCAAACATTTCAAATACAGGAAACTACCTGCACCAGCATTCAGGGCATAAAACAATCAGGATATTAGTATAATGTAATAAGCAGTGATTCTATGGAGTGGCTGTGAAGGAGTAAGACTCATTTTCATGTCTGGATCATCAAATTTATCTTGTTAATTTCTGGTTGTGTATTGTGAATTATTTAGTGCACCTACCTGCTGTGCACTATTGAGAAAAAGGTTTCATGATGCTATATTTTTATTTTTTTTTGAGTTGAGTCTGTCGCCCAGACTGGAGTGCAGTGGCATGCTCCTGGCCACTGCAGCCTCAACCTTTTGGGCTCCAGCGATCCTTCCGCCTCAGTCTTCCAAGTAGCCGGAACTACAAAGGCGGGCGCTACTATGCCCGGCTAGTTTTTGATTTATTGTAGAGATGAGGTCTTGCCAAGTTGCCCGCATGGGTCTCTAACCCGCGGGCTCAGGCAATCCACTTGCCTCGACCTCCCAAAGTGCTGGGATTACAGGCTGAGTCACTGAGCCTGGCCTCATGATGCTATTTTTAAGCTATTATAAATGAATTGATCTGCAAGGTAACCAGAAACACTTCCATTTGCTTATACTACCTGTTTTGTGCCTCTGACTACCCTTTGAAGTTATAAGAGAAAGGGATATTGTGTTGTCCTTGCCTCCATTTAAAAAATGCTGAAACTGAAGCTTAGAGAAATAAAGTGATTACAAGTCTAGAACTACCAATAATGGCAAAGCTAGGACTTGACCTTTGTTTTTTGACTCAAAGCACTCCAAAGCACTGAAACAGTGTGTTTGCTGTTATTCCACACTGCTCTAGATTTGTATATTGGAACTGGACCTTGCCTTGTCTATCAACAACTAGGACCCTTCACCTAATTCATTAAAACAAATGTTTATAGAAAGTTGTTATTTATTATAGTGTGAGAGTGTTGGTTATAGGTATAACCTTATGATACCAAGTTTAAGTATTTAATAAAAATCTTAATACTCATTGCTAGCAAAGGCTGGTGGTGAGATGGTCACTCATGCATTTTTAGTAGGAATATAAATTAGTAAACCTTTTTTTGGAAAGTATTTTAGCAGTATTTATCACAACCTTTAAAAAAATAGTTCTTCATGTGTGTTGAGTTTGTAACTACATTTTTAGGAACATTTATTAAAGAAATAGAGATGTTGAAAAATATTCATATTCAAAGATGTTCACTGCATCAGTATTTATAATAGGAAAACATTGAGGCTAGAGAAATGGAAAATTCATAGAATGGAAATATTATTAAAATACAGTCATTTTAGCTGGCCTTAGTGGTTCACACCTGTAATCCCAGCACTTTGGGAGGCAGAGGCAAAAGGATTACCTGAAACGAGGGGTTTGAGACCAACCTGGGCAACTTAGTGAAACCTCATCTCTACAATAAATAAGAAAAACAAGTCTAGCATGGTGGCACATGCCTGTAGTTCCAGCTACTTGGAAGGTTGAAGTGGGAGTATGGCCTGAGTCCAGCAGGTTGAGGCTGTGGTAGTCTTGAGCATGCCACTGCACTCCAACCTGGGTGACAGAGTGAGAGTCAGACTCAAAAGACAAAAAAAAAAAAAAAAGTAAAACATTCATTTTAGAATAATTTTAGTGATGTGTTAATTATGCTCATCATATAATGTTAAGTGAGAAAGGACATGGCGCTATATAAAGTTTAATCCCAATTATGTCAAATATATGCAAAGAAAAACATATAGGTGGTGAGATTTTAGGTCTTTAAGTACTTTTCTGTGTTTTAAGTATTTTCTGATAAACAAATTATTTTCTAATTAAAATTTTAGTTTAAAATTGGAATTGATGATCGGGTATGGTGGCTCACACCTATAATCCCAGCACTTTGGGAGGCCGAGGTGAGAGGATTGTCTGAGCCCATGGGTTCGAGACCAGCCTGGGCAACTTGCGAGATCTCATCTCTATAATAAATCAAAAAATTAACTGGACTTGGTAGTGCATGCCTGCAGTTCCAGCTACTTGGAAGGCTAAGGTGGAAGGATCACCTGAGCCCAGCAGGCCGAGGCTGTAGTGGAGGTGAATGTGCCACTGTACTCCAGCCTAGGCAATAGAGTGAGACTCCAACTAAAAAAAAAAATTAAAATAAAATAAAATTGGAATTGACAAATATGAGTAGATCAGTGATCATCATTTCAACCAATAGAGTTTTCACTAATGCAGGTAATTCTGATATTATAAATGAATTGTATCTTCAAGTTAGTTTTTACCTTAGTTATTTTACATTTAGAACTTGATTTCATATATCCTGACATAAATGTTGTTAAAATTTCCAGGTCAGTCTTTCTATTCTCCCCCAAAATCCAATATTCTGGAAGAAGAGTTGTGTTCATATTGGTGGTATCAGTGTCCCAAGTGCTACCATCACCTCTTCAGTGGTCAGTGGTACAGTAAGTAGGTCTGTGGCAGCTTTGTGTTTACTTCAGAGGGAGTCCGCTCCTGTGTCTGTGGAGTTGAGATTGGCAGATAGAGCTTGTATGTGAGTTGAATGTTTATATATTGGAAAGTGCTTTTTTGGTATGGAAAATTATATGTGTGTTACAAAGGTAAACTGAAGCATGATAACATTTTAAAGTCTATTTGAGCAAACAGAGATACATGAATTGGGCAGTTTCAAACCAGAAGTGGTTCATGGACTCCACTGAGGGAACACAAGGGGGTGAGGGTTTTATAGGGGGAATGGGAAAGTAAAGCAAGGAAAATGTTCAGTTGGTTACAGTTATACAGTTGCCTTACTTAATCTGTCCCATTGGAAATTCCCTAGTTATATAATTATAGTTTGTTGGCTGCTTCTGACTGACTAATCTTAAGTTCTGAGTTTTTTTTTTCATATATGCATTTATAAGAAATAGATCAAGTTATGTTGAGCTTAGGTTTGCAAATCAAGCAAGGTTAAGATCTATGAGGCCTAACTGGTTTTGACTCCTCAGGGATTCCTCAGGCCTGGTCTCTGGTTTAATTTATTTTGACAAAGGTGGATATCTATCTTACTTTTTTATTTTGTAAGAAAAAAGTTGAAGATCAAAGTTATTTGGATTTTAATTTTTCTGGTAACAGTAGTAAAAGTATGACTATTAAAATGTCATAATGAATTATTGCCCTTTATTCTTTTCTAATTATCATATGCTTCATAATTGAAATAATTTCAGCACATACAATTAAGCATGATAGCCAGTTAGGTTTTTTTTTCCCCAAATGTGCATGGTAGTTCTCCTATATACAATATTAAAACATGTAAACTATTTAACAAAGTATTTGAGCATATTTAAATTAGGAAAATATAAGGCAGGTTGTTTCTTTTGTAAACTACTTCTGTCCAAAGCATTCTGTATATTATCAGAATGAAAAATGACAGCACTTTGTCATCTGTTCAAATTGATATTGCACTCTTTGCAATGACAGCTGAAAAGGCCCACAGGTGCCATATAAAGAGGTGACCATGTTGTCATATTTCATTTCGGCATCCCTCTGCAAAGCCATAATTACCTAATTAGGTTGTTAATTAGGAGATTAGCATTTCACTATATTGATAGAATGCTCTTTCCCAACGTGGGGCTAGATACAGATTTGTCTGCCCTAATTTATAATCTCTGCCTGTTTTTTACTTGTTTGTTTAAGATCCTGGTGTGGGGCAATTCCGTTTACCTGAGAAACAGTTTGTTTATAAGCTAATGAAGCTTTGATCACTGGATTAAAGTTGCTGAGTTAAAATGCAAACAGAATTAAAAGGATGGCAACAACCTCAAAATTAAAATAAAAATTCCCACCCAATTAGTATAACTTATCTTGTTAGCACAGGCAACAAACACAATAAGAATTCACATTGTTGGTGTAAAAAAAAATCTAAAATACAAAAACTGAGTCTAAAATGTGACAGATATGTGTCCTTAACTAGGTAAAGGGATTTATTTTATTTTTTATGCACCTTAAGAAGTTTAGTAGGAAATTATTTTAGTTATCTTTAATGACAAACCTCTATCATTTATAGTAGGGACTTATAAGAATATGTTAAATGTTTTGAATATATTTAAGAAACAAATTTAGTTAATTACTTCAGGACAAATACATCAGTCTTCAGTTTAGCTGTACTTAGATAGTTGTGCATCAGGGTTTATTTCATTTGTACCTTCTGTTCAGTAGTCTGTGCTTGGAACGTTCTCTTCCCACAGTCTTTGTAGTACTGAGTGGTTATGAAATTTGAAGTATTTCACATTAACCTTTACTTGGTGAGCTATTTGGAGTAAGCAAAGTTTCTATCAAGTGTGTTTAACATTCTTTTGGGTGGGGAGGGGCAGGGGAAAATGACTTCCATCTATTAGACTATAATGTTTGTAATTTGCATTATACATACCTTTTCTGCCCTTTTCAGTTAATGAAATTAAGAGTTTCAGAACAATGTTAGGAGCACCATTCCTACTGAGGTAGTAGTTTAGCTTGTTTTGATTGTATTTGATGTTAGTGTTAAAGTTGTAAAAAGTGCGTATGTGTACTTTTTTATGTATATGTCCTTTCCCCCCACAGTTACGAAGAATTGCATTTCTGTTTTATAACTGTAATTTCTTTAAAATTTTAAAAACATTTAAAGATATTTTTATGTTTAAAAAATATGCAAAATCTTCCAGTCAGTTAATTTAGCTTTTTCTTAATTGTAGTCATTCTTTCATTCAGTCAGTATTCGTTGAATCCATGTTAGGCACTAGGCATATGCCTAGTGGGAATTGAGCAAAGAATACTGCAGACACAGCTCTTGCTTTCATGGCACTTGTATTCTAGTAAGAGAAAGGATGGCCTAGATGGAGAAGTAGGCCCTGGTTTGAGAAGTACTGAGAGTCAGGGTGAGTATGGTTGGGTACCTACTGTGACTTAATAAAGTCAGCTCTTCCTGGGGCAGGTCATGTCTCACTTGGGATCAGAAGGATGAAGGAGAAAGTGATGTCTAAGCCAGGTAGTGGGACAGAGAAAATTTCCAGGGAGAAGTATTTGTTCAAGTCTTGAAGAAAACAGAGTTCAGTATGACTGGAGTAGAAATACTAAGGGGGATGATGGGGGATGGGGCCGTAGCGGTAGACAAGGCTCAATCATATTGAGGAGTTTGGGAAGTCATTAAGCGATATTAAGACAAGTTAGGAAACAATAATATCAACCTAGTTTGAGAGATGGTGGCTTGAAGTAGGTTATTGAGAGAAAGAAGTAGATGAAATCTAGAGAGAGAAGAGTTAGGATGTCAACACTGGTAATTGAATGACTCTAGGCTTCATAGAAAGAAAAGAGTCAAGGATCCTGATCTGGATATTCTGTTTTCTAATTTTATTTAAGTTTGAGAGTATGTGTTTTGAGTATGTCATATATAAGGGGTCCATGAGTCTGATTTTCCAATTTGACTCCAAAATATATAGTACCAGCAACTAGCTTTCTTTTGCACAAACTGGGAAGGATACTAACATTTGAGTGTCAGCTTTGTGCTGTAATGAGATAATGAAGAACTGAGGCTGAGAGAAACTTTGACCTTCTCAGTTTTCTCAGTTACTAGGTGATAGGATTGGGAGCAAAGCCTTTGTGTTTTCTGCGTTGCCTTTCTGGTTTTATGCCCTTCAGTTTGTTTATTCCAAAGTGAAGAGACTTTCTCAGCAGGTACGGGGAGCTCAGTAGGCTGCCGAGCCAGGGCTTCTCATGCCCAAGCCCTGGTGTGGATTAGAACATTGCTGGGTGTTCTGGTAAGAAAAGCTGCTCCAGCGCATGGGGGTTTGTTTCAGCAAAGTAAGAACTTCAACTGGGATTTCTGGTACTAGGATTACTCTTCCTCAGCAAGAGATGTAGATTAGCTACCTTTACACAGGTTACTAACGTATATGGCAGTTCTCTTTTTCCCAAGGGAAACTCCCATTTTTGCATGAGTTTGACATCAATTTGGTGTAATTGGCTCATATTACAAATTGCTTAAAAACTTTTGTGGCTGGCCAGCAAGCGCAGCACTTTGGGAGGCCGAGGCGAGTGGATTGCCTGAGCTCACAGGTTTGAGGCCAGCCCAGGCAACTTGGTGAAACCTCGTCTCTATAATAAGTAAAAAATTCTCCGGACGTGGTAGCACATCTGTAGTTCCGGGTGCTTGGAAGGTGAGGCAGAAGGATTGCTGGAGCCCAGCAGGTCGACACTGGGGTGGCTGTGAGTGTGCCACTGCACTTGGGTCTGCTGGAGCCTAGCAGGTCGACTCTGGGGTGGCCGTGAGTGTGCCACTGCACTCCAGCCTGGGTGATAGAGTGAGACTCCAACTCAAAAAAATAAATAAATAAATTTGTGGTTACTGTTGCCAATTCTGCTTACTTTGTTGGTATCCTTGTGTTGGAATCAACTAGAGGAATTTTAGAATGCGGCATGGATTCTAGCTTTCCTGTGTTTCTAGCTTTCCTGTGTTTCTACCTCCTCTTTTAAAAGAAAACTCATATATAATTTACATACTATATTCAGTCTTTTAAGGTGTACAATTTCCGGCTTAGGCAACATAATGAGACCTTGTCTCTGCGTGTACATACACACACACACACACACACACACACACACACACACACACACACAAGCAAAAAGTAGCTGAGTGTGGTGGTGTGTGCCTGTGATCCCAGCTATTTGGGAAACTGAGGTGAGATGATCACCTGAGCCCAGGAGTTGGTGATGCAGTGAGCTGGGATTGTGCCACTCTACTTCAGCCTGGGCAACAGAGTAAAATGCTGTCTCAAAAAAAAAGTATACAATTTGATGCCTTTTAGTATATTGACAAAGCTGACCATTATCTAATTCCCAAAAGCATTTTTGTCATCTAGTGTAATGTTTTTCAGGTTCTTCTATCTCGTAGCATAGATTAGTACTTCATTCTTTTTTATTGCCACATGATATTTCAATGTAGGTTTATACCATGTTTTGTTTATCTGTTCATCATTTGATGGACATTTGGGTTATTTCCACAATTTGGCTATCTTGAATAATGCTACTATGAACATGCATACATGAATTTTTGTGTGAACATATGTTTTCAGTTCTCGTGGGTATATTCCTAGGAGTGGACCTGCTGGGTTATATGATAATTCTGTGTTTAACATTTTGAAGAAAGGACAAATTGTTTTCCAAAGCAGTTGCATTATTTGACATTCCCACCAGCAGTATATAAGGTTGGCCTCATTTCTGCTTCTGCTCTCATCAGAATCTGCATTGCTCTGGTCTGGACTGGAAGCAATCCTGGGCTCTAGGAGTTACATGGACCTTTTGTCTTAATGGATGGGAAGTTTTCCATTTTTCTCTGTTCAGCCAGGTTTGTTTTATGGGCATGTTGGACTGGGCCTTATATATTGGCCATTAGTGGTAGGAAATTCAGTAAGGCTCATAGTCCTTTCCTCTCAAGGACTTTACAATATAGTGTTGGAACTTCTTACTGGGAAATGGGAGGAGATGGAAAACAAGTAAAGAAAGTAAATGCTTAGAAGTTAATGAATTAGCTGGGCTCGGTGGTTAGCCTGTAATCCCATGCCTTGGGAGGCCGAGGTGAGTGGATTGCATGAGCCCGCGGGTTCGAGACCCGCCTTGGGAACTTGGTAAGACCTCATCTCTACAATAAATAAAAAAATTAGCTGGGCGTGGTAGTGTGCGCCTGTAGTTCCAGCTACTTGGAAGGCTGAGGCAGAAGGATCGCCAGAGCCCAGCAGGTCGAGGCTGCGGTGGCCAGGAGTGGCCACTGCACTCCAATCTGGGTGACAGAGTGAGACTCCAACTCAAAAAAAAAAAAAAAAAAAGAAGTTCATGAATTTATACAGCATGGATAACTAACTTAAGGATCTAGGCAAAGATTAGCATTTGTCTTCCAGCTTGTGTTTGTTTTCCTCTGCTCATGTGTTAACTTTTGCTGTTCCTTGGTTTTTGTGCCTAAGTTACTATCCTTTTTTCCTTACGTGTTTTCCCTGGGTAGAATTCACATCCATGGAATCATCTGTTTCTTCTATGTTGATGTCTCCCACATTTGATAGGATCCTCCTTCTGGGCTATCAGCTTGTGTTCTGATGGATCTCTAGTTAGATAATCATAGACACCTGAAGCTCATTGTGTCCGAAACATAACTCATCTCCCTGCTACATGCTTACGCTGTTCTTGCTTTTGAGCTCACTGTTTCATTTGTTGACACAATCATGCAAGTCATAACCTTTCTCCTTTTCTTTAGTCTTCCACATCCAGGTTCTACCAATTTTTATCTTATAAGTATTTCTTGAATTCATAGAACTGTCTTTTACTGCCTTACTTCAGATGTAATCATTTCTTCCCTGGGCTGTAGTCACAGCTTCAGAACTAGTCTTCTGTCTTGTCCATCAAATTAATCTTCTATACAACTGCCAGAGCAGTCTGTGAAATGCTAGTCAGCAACTTTGAACTGCATATGGTTTTGGTTACTAAATACATGTTCTGCCATTTCTTGCTTCAGTGCCTTGTCTAATACTGTCTCTTCTACCTTCATTGTTACCTTTTGCCCCTCTTCCAACCTTTCAACTTCACATCTTTGAGGATTCATCTTCGACCAGGGAATGATAGCAATAATAATAGTAGTAAAATTTGTGTAGTGCTTATCATGGATCAGGCACTATTATAAGTACATAACATGTAGTAATTCATTCAGTCCTCACAGTAGTCTTATAAGGTAGGCACTAGACTTATTCCCATTTACAGATGAGGAAATGGAGACACAGAAGTTCATTTCCTAGAGTCCCACTGTTGGTGATGGCTCAGTCTGGGAATTGAACCCAGGTAGTCTGATGATTGCTCACAACCAATACTGTCTACTCTTTCTCAGCCTCTGCCATTCCCTTGACTTCTCCCACGACAAAGGATGGTTATTCTTTCTGCTTCTGCAAAAACTCACATGTGGCCTGATGTTTTTTGTATTAACCATTTCTAATCAAGGAGCCAGCATTATAGATTATTTAATTGCCAGCCCTTTACATTAAAAAAAAACAACTATTCTTAAGGTGATTAAGTTGGAAGTGACCACTTCCATGATCTTGACCTTAATCATCTTTTTGTCTGAGTATCTAGTTTCATTTAGATATTTTTTCTCTGTGACTCTATAGTACATTGTCATAGGATTCTCTAGCATTGCTCTCATTCTTATTTTTTAGTCTATTATTTAATTAATTAACTTTTTTCGAGTTGTGTCTCACTTGTTGCCCAGGCTGGAGTGCAGTGGCATGGTTATTATGTCTCATGGCAACCTCCATCTCCTGGGCTCAGGTGATCCTTCTTCCCCAGTCTCCCTAGTAGCTGGGACTACAGGCATGTGCTACCATGCCTAGCTAATTTTTAAGTTTTTTTGTAGAGACAAGGTCTCACTATGTTGCCCACGCTGGTTTGTACTCCTGGGCTCAAGCAGTTCTCCTACCTTGGCCTCCCAAAGTGCTGGGACTATATTGTGACACTTTTTGTACTTGTCTTTTCTCTCCTGCTTGACTGTACGCATCTTAGGGATAGAGAATATGACTTAGCACTTTATACTCCTGACTCTCAGCATGTAGTAGTATTTATGCTTGTTGATTGAACAGATAAGTTTGTTTATACCCATACCTAGGCTAGTGCAAGAAGTACTTTAACAAGATTGAGATGAAGTGAACTTAAACTGGAAATATGAGACAACATATTATAATGGTTTAAAGTAGGATTCTGGAGCTAGGCTACCTGACTTTTATCCTGGCTCCAGGGCTTATTAGTTGTGTGTCCTCAGTATACTGAATTATAGAACATGGATAATAATCGAATCTACCTTACAGTTTTGTGAATGACAAAAGTACCTTTTTTTTAAAGATATGGGGTCTCACTAAGTTGCCCAGGTTTGAGTGCAGTGGTTATTCACAAGTGCCCTTATAGTGGACTATATAGTCTTAAATTCCTGGGCTCAAGCATCCATAGTATCTGGGACTACAGGCTTATATGTGCCATACGTCAGACCTGCTTTTTAAATAAATAATCACATTTCTGAAATCCAGATAATTAACTATTCTACTTAAATTGTATTTTGTGAAGCATTCCCACCCTAACTGTAATATCATAATAGAATGAAGCCAATCCTGTTGCATTATCCTCATGTTTGACCCACAGTGAAGATTATTTTTTAAAAAGGTAATCTAGAAGGTTATAAAGAAATACCTGACAAAGTTAATGCAGTTTTGTTAATAACAATAATAGCAATTATCATTTACTGAGAGTATGAAAGCTTTATTCAAATGAAAGTACAAAGCACCCTTCAAAGTTACATAAAAATAGTTTTGAGGATTATCTGCTAGTTTAGATGATCTCATTGCCATCTTTTATTTATTAGGTGTTGAATGAATGAGTTTGATAGTTGACAGCTTATTTATTTTCCTTCCAAAATGATGTAGTTGAATAGGAAAAGTCAGTAATATTGCATCTTGGATTTGTAAAGTGCTTTTTGGCTTTCTATAAATATTCTGTCTTTACAGCAGCGTCCCTGTTAAATGGATAAATAGGACGTATGTTATGGCTGTTTCACTGCAGAGGAAATAGAGTCAGAGGCACCTGACTCTCCTAAAGTCATTCCATAGCTCGTCTCTAAGCAGGCTAGTAACAATCTGGAATTCTAGATGTGGTAACCCATTGTGTATTTTATAGTCATTTTTTCATTTTCTGGTAATATTAGTTTTCTTTCTGAAGATAACTATTGTTTACCAAATAGTGTTAAAAAAATAGGTGGTAGCTGGGCTCGGTGGCTCAGCCTGTAATCCTGCGCCTTTGGGAGGCTGAGGTGAGTGGATTACCTGAGCCCGTGGGTTCGAGACCCGCCTGAGCAGCGAGACCTCATCTCTACAATAAATCAAAAAATCAGCTGGGCGTGGTAGCGCATGCCTGGAATTTTGGCTATTTGGAAGGCTGAGGCGGAAGGATCACCGGAGCACAGCAGGTCGAGGCTGTGGTGGCTGGGAGCGGCCACTGCACTCCAGTCTGGGCGACAGAGTAAGACTACAACTCAAACAAACAAACAAACAAACAAAAAAATAGGTGGTGATGATGCCCATTCAAATTCGTCAATGTGGTATAACCTTTGAAGAGAGTTTGCTGGCAACTTCTTAAAGCTATTACTGTATTCTTTGTCAGAAAAAGGGATTTCTTGTGCCTCTATACTTCAAAATCTGAACTATTGCAGCGTAGGGGTTCAGGTAAAACATGCGGTGGAGTTCTTCTGGCCTTTGGGGGGAAAATTATGAAACAGAAACATACAAAACCCTTTAAATGGGCTCCAGGATAAGCTTCTTCCAGTCATAACCTCTCCTTCTTCCTTACATGTGGTTGGACTAGAATTTGAGAGTGGAAAGACCCTTTGTATAGCTCAACCATGCCATTTAACAGATGAAAAAACAAATGAAGTTTAAAGAAGTGACTTGTCCAAAGCTATGCAATTAGGTCCCTGGTAATTAGGGAACTGGAATTCGGGTTTCCTGAGTGGTCTTTCAGTAAACTTTGTTGCTTTTCTTAATTGATGATGTGGTTAACCTGAGGGCCAGGTAAATGGAAACAACTCTCTTGAATTCTTCCACTTGTTTAAGTAAACTTCAAATACTTGAGGAGATGGTAAAAGGAAAATAGTTCTCCATTATAGTCTAAGATTTATCTATTTAACCAGCATCGTGGATAGGGACCCTTTTGGGGAAACTCATGGCACAGTCCATTGGGAACAAGATTCATTTGTTGTCTATTCATTCTGTAGTGAGCTCTTATTGGATGCCATCCACATCTACAAGAAACTGGTGGCATAGTGCTGAATAAGATAGTCAGTGTCCTTAAGAATTTGGAAGTGAAAACCAACATGTAAACAGAATATTATTTAAAAAAAGAAACCTCAGGCCGGGTGCAGTGGCTCAAGCCTATAATCCCAGTACTTTGAGAGGCCAAGGCGAGAGGATTGTCTAAGCTCAGGGGTTCAAGACCAGCCTGGGCAACTTGGTGAGATCTTGTCTCTACAATAAACCAACAAATAAGCCGGGCATGGTAGCACTCGCCTGTAGTTCCAGTTACTTGGAAGGCTGAAGCAGAAGGATAGCATAAGCCCAGCAGGTGACTGTGAGCATGCCACTGCATTCCAGCCTGGGCAGCAGAGTGAGGCTTTGAGTCAAAAAAAGAGAAACCCCAATGTGATTAGTTTGTTCTTTCATTTATCCATTAATTCATTCACTCCTCAACGTAGTAAGTAGCAAGAGATACTCTTTCAATGTGTAATCAATTGTGTCACTGTTCTCACAATCCTCCAGTGACTCCCTATTTCACTTGTAGTAAAACCAAAGGCCTTAGAATGGCCTGCAGGGCCCTCCACGATTTGCCCCACTCGTCCAGGTCTTATCCTCTACTACCCTCTCCTTGGCTGGCGTCTTTGCTACTCATTAATCGGTGTCAGGCATAGTCTCTTCTGCTTGTTGATGCGTTTCCCTCAAATATCCACATGGCTTGTTCTCTCACCTCCATGTGTTAAGTCAGATGTCACCTCAGTGCATTCCTTGATGTTTTATTTTTTATTTTTGTAATAGAGACAGGATCTTGCTGTGTTGGTCAGACAGGTCTCAGATTCCTGGTCTCAAGCAATTATCTTGCCTTGGCCTTCCAATGTATTGGGATTGCAGGTGTGAGCCACTGTGCCTGGCTTCCTTGACTATTTACAGTTGGAACCAACCCAGACTCCACCCAGCATTTTCCATTTCCCTTTCCCTGTGTTATTTTTCTCCATAGTATTTTTTTTAAAGTACTCCCCTCCTCCTCCAGCACTTAACTTACAATATAATTTACTTCCCTATGTAGTTTGTCTCTCCTCATTAAAATGTGAGTTCCATGAGGGAAGGACTTTGTCTGCTTTTTCTGATATACTCTCTGCATCTAGAACCGTGCCTGGTACTTACCAGACATTCAGTAAATATTTGTTGAATGAACACATTCAACAAACACTTAGCACCTGTTACTCACAGGCAATGTGCCAGGTTAATTACTTGGGAGATGGAGGGATGAAGTGCAGTGCAGTGGTAAGGCAAGGAAGGGTCTGTGGAACTCATTGGGAGTTTTCCTGGGAGAATTGACCATGGAGGTAGATTTTGAGTAATGAGTAGGAGATAGTCAGGGGAAGACAGGTGGACAGGCTTTTCAGACCAAGGCATACATTTGAGGGAATGCAACTTGTCTTTATTGTAGTAATTTGTGCTTTGGTTCTCCTTAGGGTAAAGGTGAAAATTTCAGAAATCAGGAGCTGAATTTGTTTAGAACTTAGGTTTGAGCGTAGATTTTAGTAGCACAGTTTTATAGTTTAGTTTCAGGGCAAATGAAACAGTTCTGAGGGAGTTGGAAACTACCCCCCATTTAGTGACTGTAAACTACACATTATTGTAAGGTTTCTCAACCTTGGCATTGTTCATGTAGACATTTTGAGAGATGTAATTCTTTGTGTGGGTGTTGCCTTGTGAATTGTACCATATTTTTCACTGGCATCTACTTGCTAATAGCACATATCCCCAGTTTTGTGACATCCAGAAATGTCTCCAGATGTTGCTAAATGTCCTTGGGGAGCAAATTTGGCTTCTATTTGGGAACTATTTCTTTAAGCCACTGCATTACTGTTGATAGGCTCTTCAGCAACTTCACAAATGATTTGGGGAGAAAGAGATACCTTAATAAAGTAACCATATTTCTAAATCTAGAATTTGGGTCAAAAAATTTGAAATGAGCAATTCCTTAAAAATGATATTCATATACCTAAGTGTAATGAAGGTAGAAATGAAGTGCTTTTAAAACAGTTTTGGCCCTGGGAATTGGAGAAGGATTGGAGAGAATGAGATACTTGAGCTGGACTTAAGAATAAAGTTTGTATTGGAGGAGCACATCTCAAACAAAGGAGTGTCATTACCAAAGGCCAGAACATATTCAGAGTAGTCCTGGGAGTTGCATGATAGGGAGGGGAGGGGAGGGAGTGAGACTGGGCTGTAGAGAACCTTAAGTATTGTATATGAAGGGGTTTAAGTTTGTTTTCCTGCACTGTGCTGGGCCTGTTTTCTCTTGCTGCATAACAAATTACCACTGACTTATCAGCTTAAAGTGATACAAATTTATGATCTTACAGGGAGTTGGGAGTCATGGCTTCAGCTAGGTTCTCTGCTCATACTCTCAAAGGGGTGAAATTAAGATGTCAGCTGGCTACAGCCTCATTTGGAGGCTTGACTAGGGAAAGATCTTCCAAGCTCTTTCAGGTTGTTGGTGGAATACATCTCCTTGTGACTGTATGACTGAGGTTCTGTTTTATTGCTAGATGTTGACTGGGACCATCCTCAACTCCTAGAGGCTACTCTCAGGTTTTGCCATGTGTAGTTCCGTGACTGACTGCTTCTTCAAGGTCAGCAAATCTTTCTGGCTTAGAATCTCTTTCAGTTGGTGAAGATGAAATCTTATATAATGGAGAATAATCAAGAAAGAGACTCTCTTGTCACTTTTGCCATATTTTATTGGCTAAAGCTTGTGAGGTTCTACCCATACTTAAGGGAGGGAATAACAGAACAGAGTAGATAACAAGATCAAGAATATCTGGAACTATCTTAGAATTCTGTCTACCATATGCACCAGATCTATGAATGGCAATAGCAATGGCCAAGTCTTTATTTTTTGCTCAGAACTGTATACCTGGTACCCAGCACATAGTATATGCTTTGTATTTTATTTGTTAAGTGAATGAAATCAGTGAGTATTTGGTAGGCAGTTGAGTGCTTTTTACATCTTAAGCTCCCAAATCGGTAATTTTTATTTTTGTAATAGAGACAGGATCTTGTTATGTTGACCAGACTGGTTTCAGACTCTTGGTCTCAAGTGATGATCTTGCCTTGGCCTCCCAATGTGTTGGGATTACAGGTGTGACCCACTGTGCCTAGCTTCCTCAAGTATTTACAGTTGCAATCAACCCATGGCAGTCTAGTTTGAGAAGCAATGTAGTTTCTTTGGCATTATTTATATTCTTCACTTTAGGTAAAACTACATGCATTTTTACCTGAAATCTTTTTCTTTTTCTTTCTTTTTTTTTTTTTTTTTTGAGTTGGAGTCTCACTGTGTCGCCCAGACTGGAGTGCAGTGGCCGCTCCTGGCCACCGCAGCCTCGACCTGCTGGGCTCCGGCGATCCTTCCGCCTCAGCCTTCCGAGTAGCTGGAATTACAGGCGCGCGCTACCACGCCTGGCTGATTTTTTGATTTCTTGTAGAGATGAGTTCTCGCTGCCCAGGCGGGTCTCGAACCCGCGGGCTCAGGCAATTCACTCACCTCAGCCTCCCAAAGGTGCAGGATTACAGGCTGAGCTACCGAGCCCGGCTTACCTGAAATCTTAAAGTAAAACCTAGAACTGTTTATTTTCACAAGTGTCAATCAAATCTGTTGTGTCAGGGAGATAATACCCATTGGAAAAATAATTTAAGGCTACATTGCACCAATGTAGATTTTTTGTAACAGCTGGAAATATTGGCAGATTTGGAGTTTTGAGGGTGGTGGATGGGTTGGTTGTCTAAAGTTTCACAGCTATTGCTAGTTAATGAATGTTATTTCAAAACACTTCGAAAATTGTTTTATAATAGCTGAATAATATTTTAGACTAACTTGTGCTTAGAACTTTATATATGGTTTGGTGTGATTTATACTTATAGTTCTTCAGACTTGTCATAGGAAACATCTATTGAGTAAAATTTAGATTTTGAGTTGTTCATTGGTAAAGTGTGATTTTTATCTGCACAAAATCATATTTATGACACCAAAACCTATATTTTTCCACTAAGCCCTAGGAGAATTCCAATATGTGCTGGGGATACTGGAAGCCATAAAGTGAGCATGGCACATTTTCCTGGAGTATTGATTTTAGTAGTATATTCAAAGATAAACATTTTTTCTATTAGAACAAACACACCTGCAGTGTATTATAGAATAGAATACAAAATATGAGTGAATTCTAAAAATAAATTTCTCACCTGTGGCATGTTGCTGTAGCTGGCTTCTCTCTATCCTCTCATACCTTGATTTTTGGTCACTCTCCTCTGCCCTTCAGTGTGTCTGTGGAGAAGTACTGTACCAGGCTCTTTTTAACTGGATCTTGACTGGTGGTAAGATTCTGAGGCATTTCAGGTGAAGATTAGTGGTACAAGGCAAGAAAATCAGGGAGCAGGGTCCCTTTGTGTGAGGGAGAAATTTGATAGTAGAAGAGACCTTGCCTCCTGGCAGGTTGGTGGGAGACTTGTCCCTGGTGGCCTCAGTCACTCATTGGGGCCTCAGAAGGACAGCTGGAATGACAGGGATGGCTGAGTGTCTCTTTCCACATGATCTTTAATCCCAAGCTTCTTCCCATGATTCAGAAGTGTTCCAAAGAAGGGAAGGCCAGGAGCTGCAAGGCCTCTTTAGGTCAAGGTTCAGAAGTTATACAGCATTACTTCCACTGTCTTCTGTTGGTCAAAGCAGATCACAATGTGAACCCAGATACAAGGGGTGGGGAAAAGGACTGCACTTTTTGATGAGAGGAGCTGCAAAAATTGTGGCCTTTAAAAAATCCTCTTTGTCTCCTTGGGCAAGGTATTTAACTCCTTTAAGCCTTCTTTTTTGGGGGGGGGGTTAATCTGTAAAATGTGGGTAGCATTAATACCTACCTCCTGAGGTGGCTGTAAGGATTTTATATGTTGTTACATGAAAAGTGATTAGTGTAGCTCATAGTAAGTGCTCAGGAGATGTCAACTGTTACTGTTCTCCTTGTGTTTCTGCCTAATGAAAACCTAGCTACCCTTAGATGCCACCACCTTCTGCCTTCATGAATCCTTCTGTGATGTTCCTCTTCCATAGAAAACATATTGTCCTAGAATCTCATTTGGTGGTGGACATATTTTGCCTTATGTTACTGCTCTGTGTGTATCTGACATAACTCCTCTGCTGAAGGTTGTAAGGATGTCTCTGGAGGGGCAGGCCAGTGTTGACATAACTTCTTGTAGGATTCCTGGTGCCTAGCACTCAGACAATGTTTAGTGATTGAATCTCATTCAGAAGATGATACAATCACTTCTCTTCTGTTTTTTTAATTTAGTCTAGTAAGTACTTTTAGTCAAAGTATGGCATATATGATTTCACTATTTATTGCTTAATGAAATTGGGTATATTCACATGGAGAAGATTTTAATTCCCTGAGGGGAAAAAAGCTCAATTTTTGCTAGTCTAAAAAATAAATGAAGGTTTAATTTAGAGTTAAATTGGAGAGAGTTAGAGAAAGAGATTTAAAAGCAATAAAGTGCATTTTATTTTAATGGTCACTTCAATTATTTTCAAATTCCAGGAGGTATGAATTTTGAGCTTTAACTAGATCAAATAATATGTTGAAATTTCAGGAAAAAAACAGGGCCTACTCATTTTTATAAATGAAAGAGTTTGTAAATAATAAAAAGACTTGTTTTCTCACTGGTAATCATTCCTTGTAAAAAAGCAAGTGTGAGTGCTTCTGTAACACACTTAAGGGCTCCTGTACAGGAATCAGGTTTAACTTGTCCAATGCTGATAGTGTGAAGTCAGGGTACAGTGTGGAAAGGTAAAAAAAAAAAGAAAAGTCTCTGCATCTGCTGTTGTTACATGTTGTTAACTCCCTCAGCAGACGTTAAATCATTTCAAGTACAATAATAGTGTGGGAGGTAAATTAACTAACCATTAACAATCTTATAAATACACAATTAACATGCCAACATTTATATGGCACATTGATGGGGCAGCAGTAATTTTTGATTGGAACTTTGCAGACCTTTGAGAAGCCTGAGGCTGCTGCTTTTCTGACAAGTTTTCATAGATTGTGGGTAAGGAGATGGGAACCTGCTAACCATTGGCTACACTTGAGTATTGTAAGTCATATTTTTATCTATCTCAACTTCTTAGGGAATAAAGAAGTGTAGGGAGGGCTCCTTTACTTGTGGTGGGTTATTTGAAGAAACAGAGTATTTCAGGTATGGACTCGTAGCTAAAGGTGCATGAGTCCTAGGGATTTTCTATTTTGTCTATATTTGTCTATTTTCTATTTCTATTTTGTCACTAGGCAAAATATTCTTAGACCTGAGTATTTAATCCCTTTCTTTGTGACTTCAGGCCAACAAAAGATAATCTCTGAAGTTCCTCTCATGTGCAAAATTTTGTTTTTGACTTTTATTTTTTGAACAACCATTACATGCATGGATTATTTATTGCTATTGTACAAAGGGCTGCTGCATTAGTGGAGGGGAGCTAAGGGTCTAGTCTACTGCATAGCTCATTTTGCTGTCTTATCGCTTTCACAAAGACCAAAGAAATTTTTCTCAAGCCTCAGAACCAAAATACAACAAGATTTTTTAAATATTCATAATGTCTGTTGTAACTCTTTGTCCCTCTTTGTTTTGAGAAGCTGTATTATATAGTAACTAAGATCCCAAGCTCTTGGATTTGATTCTTAGTTCTGTGTATTAGCTGTCTGACCTCTTAACCTTTCTTTGCCTCAGTTTTTTCATAAGCCATTGTAAATAAAGTTTGGAAATTTGTATGTATAAAGTTATTATTTAAAATTGTGTTAAGACTTGATACCCATCAAAACCTACTAAAAATTATTTCAGTGTTTAGGGCATGTTTCCAGGCACTGCAGGTGGGTTTCATGATCATAAATGAACACAGATGGGCATGTAAAGTGGCAATAATATCCAAATTGCGCCTGAAACCACCCTTAACACATAGTAGGAAGTTGGTAAATATTTGTTGAATAAATGAAGTGTAAAAGGAGAACCACCCAGTACATTAAAAATGACTGTGTCATTTTGGGACATCTCTTACTATCTTTCTACTCTGTGTGAATTGCTTCTCTTTCGTAACACAAATCTTTATGTTTTAAAGAATCTGGTGTTAACAAGTAGGAGGAAGAAGCTGTGAAAAGTAGAGCATCTTAGGAGAGCTGACCCTTAGAGCCTGATATTATTTTTCATCTGTAGACTAAAGGTGTATAAAAAGGACCGACTATCTCAAAGTCAAGAATGGGTGACATCTAGGAAAGGCATTCAAGACCTGAAGAGACAGAGTTTATAAAGGTTTAGACAGCACTTCTAAACCATGTTCTGTGAAAGTCTGTTATACATTGATATATTTTAGTTTTCCCAGAGGAAACTATATTTAGGAATGAAAAAGTTTGAAATATATTGTGTTACTAGATTCCTCACTCTTGAAGTTCATGATACACATAGTACACAGTTGGAAAGCTTTGAGAAGCCCTGTGATTAAACAGCAAGAAAAAAAAAAACCTGTTTAACTTAGATTAATCTGATGCTTCCTAGACTTTTTTTTTTAACTTAAATTTTTAAAATTGTGGTAAAATATACATGGTATAATTAGAATATAAAATTCACCATTTAACCATTTTTAAGGGTATAGTTCAATGGCATTAAATGCATTCACATTGTTGTGCAACTATCACCACTATCCATCTCCAGAACTTTTCCATCTTCCCAGATGGCAGTGTACCTATTAAATACTTTTCCCCATTACTCCATTAACCCACCTCCTGGCAACCACTATTCTACTTTGTATCTCTGAGTACACTAGGTACCTCCTATAAATAGAATCATACTGTACTTGTCTTTTTGCAATTGGTTTATTTCACTTAGCATAATGTCCTCAAGGTCCGTAAACCTTGTATCATGTTGTAGCATGTATCAGAATTTTCTGTGTTCTAAGGCTAAATACTATTCCATCGTTTGTATATACCATATTTTGTTTATCCTCTGCCATGTGTTTTTAATCACTACATAGTATTGCGTTGTATGTCTGTGTCGTGGCATATGCACTATTGATGAATAATTAGGTTACTTTCAGATTTTTAGTATTAAAAATGATTCTGAAATAAGTATTTTGCATGATTGTTTCCTTAGAGCAGATCCTAAATGTGGGATTGCCCCAAAAGGGCATTCATGATTTACATTTTGGTGAATATGACCAAATTACTCTCTAAAAAGTCACAATTTTTATTCCTTTTTGTAGTGTATGAGAGTGCCCATTTCTCTGAATCCCTGCCAGGATTAGATTTTTAAAAATCTTTTTGTTCTTTGCACAACTGATCAGAGAAAATAATCTGTTTTTAATCTGTGTTCTCAATGTCTTTGTCTTAGAAATCAAATATACCCTCAAGTGATAATTTGTTGCTCTTAAGGAGATTTAGAAAGTATCCTTTTGATTTTGAAGAGTAATGTTGTTGGAATAAGTTCTTAGTGTCCCAGGGTGACAGCTTTGAAGAGGAGCTCTTGTATCTGCATTAAGAAAAAATAAAAGGCAATTCTTTCTTTATAACCACACTTTATAATCACACACCTGACACGCTCATATATGACTTATCTCTACAACAAAATTGGATAGTTGTTGGAAGTTGAACAGTAACATTTATTGAATGCCTGCCATATATAACATCCTTTGTTGCCAGAAGGGATGTGGTATTATGGACCCTGTCTTTGTGGAACTTGTAGTCAAGTACACGTAATAGAAGGTGAAAAGAGACACACAATAGCATGCTTTCCAAGCAGTCCTGTGGGAGTTCTCTATCAGAACTACTATTGAATAAATACTTGTTATGACCAACCATACAGATTGGTCAATGTATGAAGGTACAGTGTTCTAATAGAGAAGATACCTGCTGATGTTGACACCTCTGTTCTGCATGGAGAAAGTTGGGGAACTCATGTGTGCCATGAGGTGTTTGCCCATTCCTCTTTTCTTCATACAAGGTGATGGAGCAGATCTATTTTCCTGAAAAATATTTCATTGAACACACTTCAGTACACATTTATTGCTTTTCCTTTTGCTATTTGACTTTATGGTGGCAGAACACCCATTAAATGTGTGGCTTCTCCTTGAAGCCCTTGTTTTTGCAAGGCACACTGTTCAATATGAAATTGGAAGCACCTGTCCCTCTGCTGCTGACTAGTTGCCTTCCTTTCATGTCGAGAAGACAGCTTGTTGTGATTGCTGTACAAGGATATTTGCAACTCTGGTGATCTGTGATGCTATGATTCTGTGACAAAACAGATGCTCTTATTTATAAATCTATGGTGTGTACATCTTTTTGTGGTTATAGAAAAAGTTATTTTTACAAGTGAAATTTAAATATTGCCTGTTAATTTTGTAATTTGTTATTATTAACATCCTTAAAATGGTGGGTTGGCACAATTCTAAGACCAAATGTCTCAAATGTGATGCTTAAAAGAATCCCATGGTATTAGGAGAGGTACTACATCTTTATTAGAGTATACACTTTTTGATTCAGGGGTACCTTACCTTTTCATTTCCCATTAACCTCAGAGTAAGAACTCAGTGAATATATTTAAAGGAAAAAAGCCAAGATCAATGTAATTCACTTGATTAGAGTTGCCCCTCAGTTAAACTTCCTTTTTAATCTCAGTATCTTTAAGATCTACTAGGTGATGTTAATAGAATAATGTGTTACCAGACAAAAAATTTTAAAACCTCAGATTTGTTAATTAGATTTTTCATTTCTAGAAGAAACAAATGACAAGAAATTTGATGTTATAGGTCTTTTAAAAAATAAATATCTTCACTGGGCATGGTGGCTTATAGAAAAAGTTATTTTAAAAAGTTATTAAAAAGTTATTAAAGCTTGTAATCCCAGCACTTTGGGAGGCCAAGGCGAGAGGACTGCCTGAGTCCAGGGGTTTGAGACCAGCCTGGGCAACTTGGTGAAACCTCGTCTCTACAATAAATCAAAAAAGTAGCTGGGTGTGGTGACTTGAGCCTGTAGTTCCAGCTATTTGGAAAGCTGAGGTGGAAGGATCGCCTGAACCCAGCAGGTTGAGGCTGCGGTGGCCACTGCATGCCACTGCACTTCAGCCTGGGCGACAGAGTGAGACTCTAAAAAAAAAAATTAGGATTGTTCCTAGGAACATATTCAATCCAACTCTCACATTCCTTGTACTCTAAAATGATTTTGGAGGAGCAGGGAGGTGACTCAGATGACCTGCAGTGTCCTCTATCACAAAGGAAGCACAGACTTATTCTATTTGCCGTAAACTTACTAAAGAAGGATGAGATCTTGATACATTTTAGGATTACTTGAAAGATTTGAAAGCTAAAATTATTCATGATATTTTTTACCACCATCATTATTATTAATAGCAGCTGATATTTATTGAATTATATGCCAGGTACTCTTTTGAGCACTTTACCTGTATTACCTCCTATATATCCTTTCATCCCTGAAACCTCCATTTATAAATGAAGAAAGAAAAAAAAGAGGCTCAAAAAGGTTAAATATTTTGACCAAGTTCATATAGCTAGCAAGTGACAGGGACAGGATTTGAGCCCAATTCTGTCTCTAGGGTCTAATTCCTAACTACTGTTCTGTAGTATTTTCTTTGTTGAGTATTTTTATTTAACTGAGACGGTACCATCTTGTTCCTAGGATAAACATCATTACAGTTTTAACAGAACTGAGGAAGCCATTCTTATAATTAGGTTTCTAAAATAAATTAATCTTGTAGTAGGCAATTTTTATTCATATGTTTTATTTTAAAAGCACAATACTGTCTTAAATCGAAAGAAAGGCTGTATAGTGAGCAAAATTACTTTGGTGGTATGTTTTATAAAATCCCTAGTAACTGAGAAAGCATTGCCTGTGTCCTTTTAAACACTTCACAACCTTACGACAGGAGGGGAAATGTAAACTGATGAAATACAGTTTTATACTTTAACACATCATTTGAGGAAAATACAACTTGTTCCCCAATGACCTTATAAAGAAATGAGAAGACTGCATGGTAGTGAAAGGAGGAAGAAAGGAAAATTTATTGTTTTAACAGTAGTCATGTGCTTTGAGTGCCCTGACTAAGGAGTTACTATTATTTGTTTTGCAAGAGAGCAAGCCTTCCTCTGATTCCATGGAGATCTCATTGACTAGAGCTGTAGCCCCTAGTGCTTGTAAGGATTTCCTTTCAGCTTAGACTTAATCCTTTTAAGCTCCTAGGCACAGGGATAAATGCTGATTTTCAAGGTAGCATTTGACTACATTGATTTGTTTGAAAAATGATTCAGTCATTTTCTGTCTTATTCTTAAATATTGCTGTGTACATCATGTTTCTAGGTAGGTGAGCTCGTGAAACAATATGAAGAGGAGAAAATAGCCTTTTAAGGAAATTGGCCCACAGAAAGGATGGCCTTCTTGGACAATCCAACTATCATTCTAGCTCATATTCGACAGTCACATGTGACCAGTGATGACACGGGAATGTGTGAAATGGTTCTCATTGATCATGATGTTGACCTAGAGAAGATTCATCCTCCTTCAATGCCTGGAGACAGTGGGTCAGAAATTCAGGGAAGCAATGGTGAGACTCAGGGCTATGTATATGCCCAGTCAGTCGATATTACCTCAAGTTGGGACTTTGGTATTAGAAGACGCTCAAACACAGGTAAACATTGTCTTCTAGTCATGTCTTCTGAGCTTTAAATCAGTAAACAGTCTTATGGAATAATACGTAATGTTGGAATAGACTTAATGAGGGAAGTTCCTGTATATTAACAGGAACATGCTTGTGTCACCCTGAGTGAATCTGAGCAACATCTCCATCTCGGCAACTGAATGTCGATGTTATTAGAAGGAAGTAGACAGAAGAGGGATAGCTGAAAAAATTGGCTAGGAGAGATGTGCTGGATATTACCTCTCTAAAAAGCCTTCGTGTTGAAGAAGTGGACCTGTTTTGAGTGTCTTCACAGAGCAACATTAGTGCTAGGAGGTTGACTACCTGGAGGCAGATTTCAGGTTGACACAATAAAGAACCTTTAATAAAAAGTTCTTGCCAGTGGAAGAATTGTGGGGACAGGGGACTGTGGGGGAACATACCTGAGTATTTTTAGGGCTGGTCTTAATAGGAATCCATACACTGAGTGTGAGGTTTATAAAGGCGACCCTTGTTTTTGATTCTTTAACTTTTTTTTTCCTAAGTTGATCATTACTTTTTGATATTTTTGGTTTGAAATGCTCGACTTTGGTATAAATATTTTAGCTGTTAGCTTTCCAGAGCTTATTATTGTCCATTTTTCTGCTTATATTTTTTGGTTGCCTTTCAAGGGGAATGTGATGAACCAAGGCCTTTTTTCACTTAGATAAATTATTTAGAATACATATTGTGGTTCTAGTAGGACAAACTATTCTAGAGATAATTTTTAAAAGATAATCAGAAAATAGTATCCAAATCAGCAACAATAACCTGCTAACTCCTAGGAAAAGTAATGGCAGACAATATGGTAGAACATTGAAAATATTTACATAAGTATTTTCACAGTCCAAATATAAAATGCATATAAGGGAAATATTTCAGGTAGAACTGGATACAATTTACAGTGAAAGATTTTGGTTCAGAATTCAGCATCTGTGACATCAAAAAGAATAATTTGCTCTCATGATGAAAATAATTAATAGCATTTTCCAGTATCTAAAGGAGCTTTTATCAAAATAGAATTTGAGTGAAGGTTTGAATGTAATTTAGAACCATTGATTCTCAGTTCTCTAGTTGAAACTGACTTCCTTGCAAGTTATTGAGATGATATCTTATATGACAGATTGAATGGATTTCAGTAGGAGAATGCTGCTAAATTGAGAGCTTTATGATTATATTACTTTGGCTGTACCCTTCACATTTATTAATTGCAATTGAATATATTTTTCTTCAGTGGAATTTGATAGTAGATATAGTGACATTGTCAGAAGGTTTTTTCCAGCATTGTTTACATTTCTGGCAATATTATTTTTGTTTCCCTACTATGTTACTAAGGCAGGAATGTATGATTTCCTACCTTGAAAGAGACTAAAAAGAAGTTAGTTTTATTTATTTTCAATTAGCAATATGCCAAAATAGAAAATTGAAGATTAGCAGAGAAAGATAGTTTCAAAGATGGCATCCATTGTGACTTTCTTTCCATTTTGGTCTCTGTACGCATTTGTTAACGGATGCTGGATGGTATTTTCTTAAAGGATCAGTTCATTGGCTTTTGAAGGTAGATCAGCCAATGGCAGTATAATCACAAATGCATAATTTTAGGTGACTCTTGTTGGAATTTCTTTATGTAGCACTTAGATGCTAATAATTAATTGAGATTGTGGGTTGTACTAGTGACCAAGGAATTTACTTTTTAATCCTTTCAGCATATCTTAAAATTTTGTAAAAGAAAAATTGTTCTTTTTAAGATTTGACTAATGTTACAAAGATACAAATCATTTATTTTACTACCTATAAACTGTTTCAACCCACTGAAGAAAAGCTATGCTAATTTATATAGCTTTGACATTTTATAATTTTCATGATTTTTAGATAAAGGATTTTATATTTAAAACTTTAATAGTCTAGTCTGAGTTCATTTATCTTTAATTTTTGAAACGGGTAGAGTAATTCATAACAGTAATTTTATTCCTGTAATGTAATATTCACTTCAGTTCATTTGTGCATTAAAATTCCTTTAAGACCGTTATTAATGATTTATATAATGAAATGTCATATTAATCACAGAAGTTTTCACATTTTATTATTCTCTTCCATGTTAATACTATCTTTATGATCTCTATTAATGTTTTATATCCTCTAATTTCAATTATAAATCAAGAATATTTTCATGTTTTTGTTGGTATTTGCTTTTCAGGGGTGCCACCTTTAAAATTTTATGACTTTTTTCCTACATATGCAATATAAAACATCTTTATTCATATAAAGGTAGTTAATTATGTCTTTGTTTATGGTAAACTTTCATTGACAAACTTATAGTTATAATATTTCTTTTCAAGCTCAAAGATTAGAACGACTTCGAAAAGAGAGACAAAACCAGATCAAATGCAAAAATATTCAGTGGAAAGAAAGAAATTCTAAGCAATCAGGTAAATGGAAATAATTTTAATTCTTAATTTGAGATTTATACATTTAGTTTGTATTACTATGTAAGAATTTTTATTTTTAATTCATTTTAAAAATCCTCTGGGAAGAAACCTCTTGTATTTTGAGCTTTGAACTCTTTTACTTATGATCCTTGGTCTCCTGGAGCTGTGTGTTATTTAGGTCTTGTCTTTTTGGCCACCCTTCGTTCTGGGTCACAGGGATTGATGTGTGCAGGGGACATTTTGTACAAACTGTCATGCCAATACTTTGTTCTTTAGGCTAAGAAGTACTTTGATATTTTGGATGGGCTTCTGGGTTATAGATTCCTCTTGGCACTTTCAACCTTGACTTTCCTTTGCCTCATTAAATTTTTTTTGCATATATGTTAGTTCTCTTTCTTGAGCATAAAAAATCATTATGTTGCTGGTGTTAGCATTTGCTGTATGTGTTCATATGGCATGTGTATAAAGGCTGGCCATATTGTGTACTTTTAAAGCTTCAATTTCAGCAATAAGAGAATATTTGAAAAAACAATTTCAAAAGTAAAATGCTATTAAAATATTTTATGTTGTTATGTTTTCTAGACTTTCTCTTTTTTCTGTCCTTTAAAAGAAATACATGCAGTCTGTCTTCTATACTATTTCAGTGCCTCCCAGTATCACATTGGCATGCCTAATAAATATTTATTGACTGACTCCATTGCTACACAGTAATTATAAGACTAACAATAGTAATGATTATTGTATTAACAGCAGCACCTACTTCTGTACTAGGCACTTTGCATGCATTATTTCTAATACAGTGATCTAGCAAGGTGTAGGTATTGTTGTCATTTACAGATAAGACAGAGGCTCAAATATTTGATTAACTTAGCAAAGTTATGCAGCTAAGAGGTGGTAGTGTGATATTACCAGGTTTTGTATTCAGCTCTGGATGCACACAAGGACCAATTTCTTTGTGCTAAACCACACTCTATAAAGTTCTTCTTGCTTTCTTTCTCCTACTGTGATCATAGACTCAAGTATCCTCAGTAGGTGTGATTTTCTTAATGACTGCTTCTAAATGATGACTGTGTAGAAACAAATCTTATTCACTTCTTTTTTTTCCTTATGTTCATTTTGACTTCCTGTAGTCCTTCTTGAATGTCTATTGAGTTTTGCTCTTGATACATTCAAAGTCTCACTATTCTGGCCTCTTTTGTTAATACTTCTAAAGTCTGTTGCATTTAACACAAACTGAAAATACTTTTTGTTGTTTATCTTTCTCATTTTCTTCAAATTTTTATATATCTTAATGCAGTTCCTATTAATGTCCTCTTAGTGAATACAGAGCCAGTTTAAGCTCCTGTGTCTCTCTAGCTACCTTTTGTTTGCCTTTTTCACTTTTATATCTTAAAAAATTATAAATAAAAAATGCAGTGAACAGAGCACCTCAAATATGAGGGCATTAATTTCTTTTACAATGTGAGAAATATGTTCTTCAGCTTAAAATTTGATACATCTAATAAAAGGATTTTGGTTTGCACCTCCCCCACCCATTTCTTAAAGCCTAATTCTTGGTCCCCACTTTGTCTGGTTTGAGATCAGGTAAAAAAAAAAGCCTAATCCACTTTATATTCTGTTCATTGTTTCACAGAATATATTGTAGAAATGGATAAGCCCCCCTCTTGCTTTCATTTGTAATCACACTGTCCATTGTATATGTATATTTCTCCTTCGATTTCCTTTCCTCTCTCTTCTGTCTCTCACAGATTTCAATAATTGACCTTGTGATCTTATTTTTGGAGAAGCTCCTTAATGTGTCTGCTCATGCTTGAAATGCTGCCCCGATTCTGGCCAGGTCAGCAGCCTGCCTAGTGGTCGTGCCTGATGGTTAGAGTGAACTCATCAATGCACAAAGAAATGTCTTTGAATTCTCCTTAGGCTGGGTTCCATCATTAAAACACAGCTTAGCATTCTGGGTGTCCTGAAGCATGCTAGAAAAGTGGAATCCGCTGTCCACCAGCCATTCTATTTTCACACATCTCTTAAAAGCATACTTTCTTTTAGGAAGAAATGCCACTTCTGAATCCTTTTTGGATAATCATCTATTTAATTTATTTATTTAAGATATGAGGTCTTACCATGTTGCCAAGGCTGGCGTTGAACTCCTTAGCCTGAGCAACAACTCAGCCTCTGTAGCTTTTTTTTTTTTTTTTGAGTTGGAGTCTCACTCTGTCGCCCAGACTGGAGTGCAGTGGCCGCTCCCGGCCACCACAGCCTCCACCTGCTGGGCTCCGGCAATCCTTCCGCCTTAGCCTTCCAAGTAGCTGGAATTACAGGCACGCGCTACCATGCCCAGCTAATTTTTTTTGATTTATTGTAGAGATGAGGTCTTGCTGCCCAGGCGGGTCTCGAACCCACGGGCTCAGGCAATCCATTCACCTCAGCCTCCCAAAGGCGCGGGATTACAGGCTGAGCCACAGAGCTCAGCTTCCCGGCTAATTTTTGATTTATTGTAGAGATGAGGTCTTGCCAGGTTGCCCAGGCGGGTCTCGAACCTGCGGACTCAGGCGATCCACTCACCTCAGACTCCCAAAGCATGGGATTACAGGCTGAGCCACCGAGCCCAGCTTACTTATCTTTTGTTAAAGAACTTTAATCTGTTTTTTCTTTCTTTCTTTTCTTCTTCTTTTTTTTTTTTTTTTGAGTTGGCATCTCACTCTGTCACCCAGGCTGGAGTGCAGTGGTATGATTATAGCTCATCACAGCCTTAACCTCCTGGGCTCAGGCAGTCTTTCTGCCTCAGCCTCCTAAGCAGTTGGGACTACAGGTGTGCGCCACCATACCGAGCTAATTAAAAAAATTTTTTTTTAGAGATGAGCTCTCACTATGTTGTCTAGGCTAATCTTGAGCTCATGGGCTCAAGCAGTCTTCCTGCCTTGGCCTCCCAAAGTACTGAGATTATAGGCAAAAGCTGTGCCCAGCTCATCTATTTTTCTTATCTTTGTTTTTTTTTTTTTTTTATTCCTCACTAGAAGAATCATCATTCTAAATATGATGACCTCCCTGGAAGTGTTCTTCTGCAATTATTCTGTCACAATCCAGTTGATTTCTTTAAGACACAGCATAAATGTGACCTTTTCATAGAGGAGATGGAAGGGCTTATGGAGGCCTATGGTCCATACCTCAAAGTTCTTTATGAACTTACTGAGCCATATGCCATGAGGCCACTTGTAAATGAAATACCTTAGAGTAAGATCCTTTTAGTATTTAACTGCCTGGATTAATGTGAAGATGGTATCATTATTCTTTGTCAGGAATAATGTCATATCAAGGTCTAAGTGTTTTCAATTTTATTATGTAAAAATGGTATTGATACTTTATTCTTTACATAATTAGTTATTATTCTTACTCATTGAGTCATTTAACAAGTATTTCTTCCAAAGCTCCTGTGTGTCTAATAATTCTCCACTAGGCGATTGGAGGAATATATGCATCCTGTCCTCAGAAAGTTTGAAGTCTAATTGGCACGCAGCTAAGTAATAACTCAAAATAATAATGTAGTTTATATATACTATTATGAGTATTCCTGAAGTTTTATTTATGTGAACTTCTAATAGTGGTTTCTTAAAATAATAATTCCCAAATATAGTGACTGTATAAAAATCAGAAATGCATTTAAAAGTGCATATTAAAATGACATTCTTTATACATTTCTAGGCCCCACCTGTGGAATTCCTGATTTAGTAGATAGGGGGTGGAGTCCACCAATCTGTATTTTTCATAAGCACCCTGGGTGATTCTGATGAATAACCAGCTCTAGGTATATACAAGGGGGACCCAAAAACCCTGAATTTATTTTTTGGAGGCAGGCCCCTTTTAGTACATATTTCTTCCACTAGGAGAGTGTTCTAGGAACCCATCAGCACAGTGTACCAGCTAGCATTGTTGTGAGCAGTTGCGTTCAGCTTCAGTGAATTTTTTTTGGAGATTCTTTCAATGCATTTGCCCATTTCATAATGAGTGATTTACACAACAACTTGCCCACGCTGCACTGAGTGTTCAACAGTTTTTGACCAAAAACAGCACGCCCCCGTGCCCTACTCTCCCTGTTCACCTGATCTCACTCTAAGCAACTTTTATTTCTTCGGATGAAAAAAGTCCTCAAAAGGAAATGTTTTGCTGGTGTGGAAGAGGGAAAACAAAGACTGTCAGAAGCACTAAAAGGCATCAGAATTGATGAGCTCAGAAACTGTTTTGAGCAGTGAAAAATAAATACTTAGTACTTTGAAGGTGACTGAAGTTTAAACGTGTAAGAATAAATATGCACTTTTTAATAAATAGATTCCAAGCTTTTTGAATCCCCCCATATATATTAGCCAGTAAGTTTGTTTCATCTTCATGCAAGTCCAGCAAATTAGCTGTTAATATGCCTAAATTATAGGTGAGAAAACTGGAGCTCAGAGGCTAAATAAATTTCTCAAATTACTTACTCTTAGGTAGTAAGTAATAAAGCTAGATTGGTCTCCTGAACGTTTAGACTCTTGAAAATTTTAGTCTTTCCATTCTATTTTACTCCCTTGAGGAGTCTTTGGTGTCCCCTTGTTCCTTTCCTTCTCTGTCAGCTATGGCCAGAGTTTGAGCAAGTTGCCAAACCCTGTATATTGAAATAATAACAATTGTAGAAAATCTGAAACTCTTGGACTCAAGTGATCCTCTCGCCTCAGACTTCTGAGTAGCTGGGACTACAGGCATGCACCACCACACTTCGCTAATTTTGTTTATTTTTATATTTTGTGGAGATAGGATCTCGCTATGTTATCCAGGCTGGTCTTAAACTCCTGACCTCAAGCAATGCCACCTCAGTCTCCCAAAGTACTGGGAGTACAGGCTTGAGCCACCATACCTGGCTTCTTGTAGCCCTTTTTGGTGGGTAGGGCTCAGATAATTTTTTTTTTTTTTTTTTTGAGTCAGAGTCTCACTGTGCTGCCCAGGCTGGAATGCAGTAGCATACTCATTAGCTACCACAGCCTCAATGTGCTGGGTTCAGGTGATTCTTCTGCCTCAGCCTTCCAAGTAGCTGGAACTACAGGCATGTGCTACCATGCCTGGGCAACTTTTTTGGTTTATTGTAGAGACAAGGTCCCACCAAGTTGTCCAGGCTGGTCTGAAACCCCTGGGCTCAGACAGTACTCTCGCCTCTACTTCCTGAAGTGCTGGGATTACAGACATGAGCCACTGTGCCCAGCTTGAAAAAAATTCTTAAAGAAGAAATATGTTGTGACTTAGTACTGATAATTTCAATAGAAATTTATGGTTATGCCTGAGCCCGTGGGTTCAAGTCCCGCCTGGGCAGCGAGACCTCATCTCTACAATAAATCAAAAAAGTCAGCCGGGCGTGGTAACGCATGCCTGTAATTCCGGCTACTTGGAAGGCTGAGGTGAAAGCATCGTCGGAGCCTAGCAGGTCGAGGCTGCGGTGGCCGGGAGCGGCCACTGCACTCCAGTCTGGGCGACAGAGTGAGACTCCAACTCAAAAAAAAAAAAAGAAATTTATGGTTATAGAATATTTACTATTTTGACTTTATGTTTATGTACCTTAGCTGGGCTCGGTGGCTCAGCCTGTAATCCCGTGCCTTTGGGAGGCTGAGGTGAGTGGATTGCCTGAGCCCGCGGGTTTGAGACCCGCCTGGGCAACTTGGTGAGACCTCATCTCTACAATAAATCAAAAATGAGCCGGGTGTGGTAGCGTGCGCCTGTAGTTCCAGCTACTTGGAAGGCTGAGGTGGAAGGATCACCAGAGCCCAGCAGGTCGAGGCTGCGGTGGCCGGGAGCGGCCACTGCACTCCAATCTGGGCGACAGACTGAGACTCCAACTCAAAAAAAATAAAAATAAAAATAAAAATCTTGACTCCAGAGTAGAAATACAAATGTCATTACTAACAACACAGTTACTAAAAATATGTTAAGATTTTTTTGTTGTTGTTCTTTGGATATATTTCATTAGGAGATTTATAGTCAAATTGCTGGGTAATAAAGCTACTTAAAATAATTCCTCTCTTTGTAGTTAAACTGCCAGCTCATTATTCTACTCAGATTCATTTATTATTTTGCCTTTGTTCTTAGAGATTGCACTTTTAATTTAATTTTCCTTTATAATTATATAAAATATTTAAATAATTCCAAAGTAAAAAATATGAAGTTAGATAGAGAAAGCTAACTTCATTTTCTATCCCTTCCACTCTTATAGTCATTTTTCAAAAGGTTTTGGTTTCTCTGTGCACTTAAAATTATATATAAGCATATTTATATTTATATCCCACTCTTTTAAAATTAAAGACGGCATACTATATACATTGTTTTGTACAATTTTTTTTCACTTAGTAACACATCCTGGGGATTATTCTGGAGCAATATATAGTGATAGGCTTTATTCCGTTTTACAGCTGCATGGTACTCCATAATATGGATGTCCCATAGTGTAGCCAGTCAGTCCTGTTGAGGGATATTTGATTGTTTTCAGGCTTTTGCTGTTGCAAATGGCCCTACAGCAAATAACCTTGTGTATATGGGGTTTTTGTTATTGTTGTTGTTTTTGACCAATGTGTCTAAGAGTAGAATCCTGATTTTCCTTGATATTACCAAATTTTCCTTTATAGGAGTTTTGCTGTTATTACCACCAATAACATATAGAGTTTTTATTGCCTAATAGCCTCAAACTTTTAGATTTTTTTTGCCAATCTGATGGAATGTTGTCTCAGTGTAGTTTTCATTTTCATTTCTCTTATTATGAATGTGGTTGAGTATCCTTCCATGTGTTTAAGCTGTTTACATTTCTTCGGTGAACATTTCCTACTTATTTCCATTTTTCTATGTTTGTTGGTCAGTGTCTTCTCTACTTTTAGAAACTTTATATATTAGGAATGGTTTTTTGTTGTTGTTGTGTTTTTGAATTGGAGTCTTACTCTGTCGCCTAGGCTGGAGTGTAGTGGCACACTCACGGCCACCCCATTGTCAACCTGCTGGGCCCTGGCGATTCTTCCTCCTCAGCCTTCCAAGTAACTGGAACTACAGGCACGCGCTACCACACCCAGCTAATTTTTAAAAATTATTATTTATTGTAGAGACAAGGTCTTGCCAAGTTGCCTGGGTTGGTCTTGAACCTGCGGGCTCAGGCAATCCACATGCCTCGGCCTTCCAAAGTGCTGGGATTACAGGCTGAGCCACCGAGCCTGGCTGGGAATGTTAACCTTTCTTCTTTTCTAGTTTATCATTTGTTATTTTGTTTAACTAATGTTCTTCCCGTACAAAAGTTTTTAATTTTTATGTGGTCAGATTTATAAATTGTTCTTCTTATTCTGAAGTTTGTAATTCTTATTTTTAAAGATTTATATTGGCTGTGTGGGTAAGAAATGGTTCAGGGTCAGGGAGGCAAGGGCCAAAACAGGAAGACCAGTTTGAAGATGATGATGATAATCCAGCTTTGGTAGCAGTAAAGGCAGTTCTGATTTTTTTTTTTTTTAATTGGAGTCTCACTCTGTCGCCCGAATTGGAGTCTCACTCTGTCACCCAGATTGGAGTGCAGTGGCACGCTCCCAGCCACCGCAGCCTCCACCTGCTGGACTCTGGCGATCCTTCCGCCACAGCCTTCCAAGTAGCTGGAACTACAGGCGCGTGCTACCACGCCTGGCTAATTTTTTTAAATTTATTTATTGTATAGATGAGTTCTCACCATTTGCCCAGGCGAGTCTCGAACCCACAGGCTCAGGCAATCCACTCACCTCAGCCTCCCAAAGCGCGGGATTACAGGCTGAGCCACCAAGCCCGGCTCTGAATATCTTTTGAAGTATCTGTTGATGGGCAGAATGTAGGGTGTGAGAGAGAAGAGTCAGGATATTCCCAAGTTTTTGACTTAACAGAATCAAATTGCCATTAACTGAGAAGAGGAAGATTGTGGGAGGGGGAAGTTGGAGGGAAGGTTAAGAGTTTGGTTATGGGCTGAGCTCAGCCTGTAATCCCAGCACTTTGGGAGGCCGAGGCGAGTGGATTGCCTGAACCCATGGGTTTGAGACCAGCCCGGACAACTTGGCAAGACCTCGTCTCTACAATTAAAAAAGAAAAATTAGCTGGGTATGGTAGCACACGTCTTACTTGGAAGCGTGAGGCAGAAGGATCGCCAGAGCCCAGCAGGTCGACGCTGGGGGCTGTGAGTGTGCCACTGCACTGCAGCATGGGCTACAGAGTGAGACTCCAACTCAAAAAAAAAAAAGTTTAGTTATGGACATGTAAAGTTTGAGATACCTAGTAAGACATCCAAGTGGAGATTTGAAATAGAAAGTTGGATATGTGAGCCTGTAATTTCAGGGAGTGTTTAGGGTTAGAAATATTCATTTGCAAGTAGAGGATATTTGAGTTTTCTCTATTTATTGACCTTTTTTGAGGTATGCTTTACATATGGTGAAATAAATGTATACTTTAATGACTTTTGACTAAACATATACACTGTATCACTCATATCCCAGCCAAGTATAAAGCAATTCCATCACCCAGATGTTCCCTGGTGGTCCTTTCTCGTCATTCTACTCCTCAGAGGCAACCATTGCTCTGATGTATATCATCAGAATTTAGTTTTGCCTCTTAGGTGGTACTTAAAAACATAAGGTTTTATGAGATCACCAAGGATATAAATGTAGATGGAGAAGAGGTCTAAGCACTGAACCTTGGGGGAATGCCAGGGATCCTAGGGAGAAAATGAGGAGGAATCAGCAAGGGGACTGAAAAGGAGCAGCCTGAGAGAGAGGTAAGAGCCAGATAGAGTGGATTCCTAAAAAAGTGTTTAAAATAGGAGGGAGTGATGAACCGTGCCACGTGCTGTCAAGAGGTCTTGTAAGATAAGGATTAAAAATTGACCAATAGCAACAAGGGGATCATTGATGAATTTGATGAAAGCCACTTTGGTGGAATGGTGCAGTTTGAACACCTGATTGGAGTGAATTTGTGTGAATGAGAGGAGGGGGATAGGACAGTAAGAATGTAGACAAACGTTTTGAGGGGCAGAAAAATAGGATAGTAACTAGAAGGGAAGGAGTATGGGATAGAGGGATAGAGGGAGGATTCTGTTTGTTTTTAATGATCGGTGTTTCAGTATCTTTGTGTGCTGATGTGACTAATCCAGTAAGAAGGAATGAGAGAGAATTGTTGCAGTGATGTCCTTGAGCTGGCAAGAGGGGTGAGAGGGAGAGTCTGACCTGAGATAGGTCCATAGGGATTTCATCCATGGTAATGGGAGGAAGGACTGGTAGAAGTACAGGTGAGAGCATGTAAATGTTCTGTTTGGTTGTTTCTATTTATCCAAGCCATAGGAAGCAAGAGAGGAAGAGGGGAGGAGGTATTAGGTTGAAGAGAGAGGTCCAAGTGTGAATTAGTCTGAGAATGGAAGAGATAATATATCCTCACCTCACACCTCACCCCATTGATAATAGTCATGTAACTTCAGTAAGTCACTTTTGTTTGCTATTCCTCAATTTCTTCATGGAGCTGGCATTATAGTAACTTATTCTTAGGATCTTGTGAGGATACTGCTAAATGAGGAAAATACCTAGCATTGATCCTGGCCCATAGTAGATGATTGATAAAGGATCATTTCTTTCCTAAGTGTAGCCATAAAACTCTTAATAGATTACAGGTGGCAAAGTACTTCCCATATTTAAAATATCACTTTAATCTTATTGTAATCTAACACCTTCTCAAATATACATTTAATATATTGATTGCATGCACTTGTATATTCATAATCTGGAATTTTGTAGCCAAGTGCCACATTTTGAAAAAGAATTAGATATGACATTTTTCTTCTGGTTTGCCACTCAAATCTACAGGGACTCATTTGATAAATTTGCTTTATTAGTCTGTTCAAAAGTTAGTTGTTTTGTTTTGTTTTGTTTTTGAGAAAGCAGGATTTATTGAGAGGACAGGAAAGCTCCCACAATGGGAAGGGACCTCAAGGGGTTGCCTCAAAAGTTAGTTTCGATTATATTTTTAAAAAGTTCTAAGTGACTTTCAGTCTGTTGATCTCTCACAGTTTAATTTGACTATGTTAAAGATTGGAAGGGGATTGAACCTATTTTTTGTGGATTTTAAAATTTCAGATTTATTCTAAAAGCTTAAGTATGGACATTTTCTGATATTTACAAAAATGAAAGTATAACACCCCCCCGTGTACTTATCTAGCTACCACCTTGACTGATACTCAGATTGATTTAGAGAATTAAATGATCTTTGAGAAGACATGGAACTTGTCTTGATACACTAATGAATAAGAGCTGAATATTCTGGTTTAAAAATAATTTAATTTGAATTCTTTCAGTTATTATTTTATTCATTCATGCATGGAACAAAATTTATTGAGGGTCTGCTTTGTTCATTAGTGCCTAATGGATAAGAGCCTTGGTTGGGTGCACTTCCTAGCTCTGTTACTTACCAGCTATGTGGTCTAGGGCTAATCAAAATATTCTAAGCTTGTCAAAAACTTAACATTGACAAAACTGAGATAATGTGAGTATCTACCTTATAGGCTTTCTATAAAGATTAAATGAGATGAACTGGTTTGCTCAATAAAAGTTAGCTACTATTGTAAGTACCCTTTCTCTTTTTCCTTCTCATCTTCTTTAGTGCCTAGATTTTGTGCTAGGTGCCATTGGAGAGTGTGAGAGGACTAAGATGTGGATCTTGACCTTGTAGAACTAGAATTCCAAAATCATACAATATTAGAACCAGAAGAGATCCTTGAGATTATCTAGTTTGACAAGCTCAGAAAAGTTTATTGACTTGTCCAATATCATATAGCTAGCTTTTAGTGACACAGCCACACCAAATCTCAGGTCTCTTAGCTGTGAATATTCCTTCTTATATATAGAATGGCTACTCTATTGCTCTGATTCTTCCAGCACCCTTGAACCCTATTCCTTCTTAATTGACAACCCTGCATGTTCTTCAGAGCTCTGCCTTTTCTATGCACAAGCATTGAAGTATATTGTGGGACTTTCTGCACACGTCAGACCTGATCATGTCCCTTGACATTCCCTCTTAAAGGTTCCAAAGAAAACTTTTTAGGAAAGGTAGACAGATGCCTCTCTGTGTGTAATCACAAAGATGTTTTTATTGTCTTCTCGTATCACAGCCCAGGAGTTAAAGTCACTGTTTGAAAAAAAATCCCTCAAAGAGAAGCCTCCATGTTCTGGGAAGCAGTCAATATTATCTGTACGCCTGGAGCAGTGCCCTCTGCAGCTGAATAATCCCTTTAACGAGTATTCTAAATTTGATGGCAAGGTAAGTAAAAATAAGACTTTGTCCCGGAAGTAGAGCCACAATTGAGTGGAGTTGTTGGCATTATTATTTCTAGAGTTTCCAAAATGCCTAATAGTTGACTATTATAGAATGTCACATTTTCTAAGACCATTGATGTAAAAGATATGAATTTGGGCTCAGTGTTGTTTCCACAGCAATATATTTGGGAGGATTAAAACAATACAGTCCTGAGATATCTCTCTTCCCTCCTTTTGTAAATAGATATCTCATGACTGTTTTGTTTTAATCCTCCCAAATATCTATCTTAACTCCTAAATATGCTTACGAATTTGGATATGTTGGATTGAGATTAGTCAAGGTCTAATTGTGTTGGGCAAGCCTTTGAAAGTAGTTCTGGGAGGCAGTTTGCTTTTGTCTTGGCTGATTCTTTATTAATAACTGTTGAAATTATTGGTTTGAGCTTCATTTCAGAATTCTAGGCTTTTTGCTTTTCATTTCAGCATTTCACTGTAGGAGTATCTTATTTGACACTTACTCTGGAGGATGACTTTATTTTTTGCCTGTTTGTGCTAACAGTTTGCTATTGTAAAATTAAAGTGTGCTTGTTTTCCTTTTAGAAAAATGATCACTATTTTAGGTGGAGCCTGGCTGCTTGTGCAGCACTCTGTTCCCCAACCCCTGCCATTCTATGTCTCTTTGCTGACCCGAGCAGGGCCTTTTTCAGGAGACAGTAGCAGTTGATTTTTATATTTATTGCCATTATGTTTGCTGCCTGGCAGTGATGTGGGGGTGCTGAGTGATAGCTTTTGCCTGGAGAGGTTGTGTACAATTTGTCTTAGTTCAACACAATTGCAGTTAATAGATATACAGCTCTTTGTTTATGTTTGCTTTTTTTTTTTTTTTGAGTTGGAGTCTCACTCTGTCGCCCAGACTGGAGTGCGGTGGCTGCTCCCGGCCACCGCAGCCTCAACCTGCTGGGCTCCAGCGATCCTTCCGCCTCAGCCTTCCAAGTAGCTGGAACTACAGGTGCACGCTACCATGCCCGGCTAATTTTTGATTTATTGTAGAGATGAGGTCTTGCCAAGTTGCCCAGGTGGGTCTCGAACCCGCGGGCTCAGGCAATCCACTCACCTCAGCCTCCCAAAGTGCGGGATTATAGACTGAGCCACCAGTCTTGCTTTCTTTTTTTTTATAATTCATGTGTTGGTCCTGTCAGTTGTAGTCTTTGAGCAAGTAGATGTTTTTTCTTGGAAACACTTTTACCTTACACAATTCAGCATGCTTCCATAGGCTCAAGTAAGGCTTGTATGACCATTGGCACAGATTATTGATGTTCTGAGGAAGGAGATCAAGAACTAGAAACAAAATGCATAAATAACATAAAGATCCCAATATGCTCAGGAAGTTTCCTCCAAAAAATATCTGAAAGCACCTTTAGTAAATTATAAATTGTATTGTTGTAAAGCTTCTCTTTAGCCTGCCTGTGCTGCCTTTTTCTGTTTTTTTTCTTGTGGAGTGTAGCGAAGAAAAGGAGGGGACTGGAATGTCAGCTTCAGGAAAATAGTGAGTTGGACTGTATAGGATTTTTTAAAAATACTACAATTGTTTCATTTAGATATGTGTGAAGTTATTATTGAGATTAGGTTAAGTGGCTGAAGTTCATTTGCTTCCATTGCCTGATACTATCTTGTTGTTTGAGGATGTAATTGTTGGAATAATTAATGTGTGATAATGTTTTTATAGTAACAAAATAGCACAGATCTTTTAAGATATTATATTCTAGCATTCTCCTTATACCATTAGACTTTATTTTATTTTATTTTTTTGAGTTGGAGTCTCACTCTGTCGCCCAGACTGGAGTGCAGTGGCCGCTCCCGGCCACCGCAGCCTCGACCTGCTGGGCTCCGGCGATCCTTCCGCCTCAGCCTTCCGAGTAGCCGGAATTACAGGCGTACGCTACCACGCCCGGCTGATTTTTTTGATTTATTGTAGAGATGACGTCTCACCAAGTTGCCCAGGTGGGTCTCGAACCCACGGGCTCAGGCAATCCACTCACCTCAGCCTCCCAAAGGTGCAGGATTACAGGCTGAGCCACCGAGCCCGGCTAGACTTTATTATTAACTCCTTCCATTTATTATTAACTCCTTCAGTTTGGATTTTTCAGAAGGATGTGAACTCTGCTTGGTATATGTATCTAATTTCTGAAGTACCAGAGAAAAATTAAAGAAAAAAAAATAAGCCATTTCTTTAGTTATAAAGGAATTATTTTGGCTACATGTGTGTTTACACTTAAGATTCTTAATGCTTTTGTCATAACACATCCATTTGTAATCCACAAAGGATGTGAGTATGGAGCAGTCACCATTACAGATTGATTAAGAAATATTTTTATATCAATAAGTCTATCTTATGATGTGGCGCTATTTTATTATTATCCTACATATTACAATTGCTAAAATAAAATTAAACCCTTGTTCTAATCTATTATTTAATATTGATTCATTTGGCAGATAGGTAATGAAAATGGCTAATATTTGAAGGATATTGTACTGCACATATTAAATTAGTCTTTCTTTATCTTTGTGAAATGCATCAATATGATATTCAATGACATCTCAGTGATTAATAGAGAATTATACTTGAGTCAAGCCTTTTTGTAACCCAGAAATTAAAATGACTATTCAAATAACACCTCAAAATGTTCAAATTAGCATTTTGTGATTGCATAATAATGGGATTGTAGTAGTTATAACAGCACCATGGCTGCCTCTAGAGTTAAGATCATGTCAACCCCTTGATAATAAAGCCTTTTCCGTGAGAGTCGGCTTTAATAATTTCCAGATTGATTCTTCCAATAAATCATCTGACGTTCAGCACTAAATTTTTGTTACTGTTGTAACTTAAAATTATTTTATTTTTATTCAGCTCATATTTAAAAAATGAAATGAGTGTCCTGTTTTAATGATTTGCCATCTTGTCATTGAAACTCCACGCCTTTTGCCTCAAATGTGAGGATTTTTAATGTATTTTGATAGTCCTAGTTTTGTTTTGTTTTTTAAACAAAGGTTTGTTAAAGCCTCTAAAATATGTGCAGTTTTTTCCCTACAAATATTCACAATGCTTTTCTTGGGAATAACGCATGCCTTATTTACATAATTAACTGAGTTGCTTACGTCTCTTGGGCAAGTGGTACATAATTGGGGAGAGAAGGGGACAAGGAAGAGTTTGGGGTCTAATTAAATATGCTAAAAAACTACTTAATTATGTATTTCCTCAAGAGGCTATCTGCTATGAAATCCTCCTTAAGATTAAACTAGTGTTACATTTGAAAAAATGATTTTGTTTTTGATATGGCTTTACAGTTATGTTGCAGTTAAACAAGCACATTCAGTGTTCTTAACAGTTGGTGCAAACTGGATTTTTGGTTTTAATAATTCTAAGGGTTAACATCTCTTAACGTGCTAAATTAAAGCGAATATTTTCAAGTACTTTTTGATTCCTATAGTTGGTTAATAATTTTTTTTTTCTTTTTAAGTTAGAGTCTCACTCTGTCGCCCAGTCTGGAGTGCAGTGACCTGCTCACTGCCACTGCAACCTCAACCTGCTGGACTGAGGCGATCCTTCCACCTCAGCTTTCCAGTAGCTGGAACTACAGGCATATGCTACCACACCTGGCTAATTTTTTGATTTATTGTAGAGACGAGGTCTCACCAAGTTGCCCAGGCTAGTCTTGCACCTCTGGGCTCAGGCAGTCCTCTTGCCTTGGCCTCCCAAAGTGCTGGGATTACAGGATTGAGGCACTGTACCCAGCCAGGTTAATAATTTTTTTAAAGTTTTTTTTAATCGTAGTTGGCTAATAATTTTTTAAGACATGAAATTGAGAAGGAAAGGCTGTACTTAGGTGTGTGCTTTGTTGTAATTTTGATAATTTTTTGGGTCAGGTTTATTATTTATATTATTTCTTTGGCAAATTGTTGATACCAGTTTTAGAATAATAGATTATCAGTAATTCTTTTTACTGTGATCATTTGAAAAAAGTTCAGGGTCGATTGCAAAGTGGTTTTAGGGAATGCTTTGGTCAGACCAAGCAAAACCAGCCTCAATTCTTTAGCATTGTTGAGAACAGAACCTCTAAATAGTCTTGTTAATAGTGGTTGAAACAATTAGAAAACTTATATCAGTCCTCATTTCACTGTATGTGGGAACTGTTGCTTGTGACTAGGAGTTGCTTTGAGGTGATGAGGAAGTGTGTACTGTTGTTCACAAAAAACATTCAGTGCTGATTAAGTGCCTCAGAATGTGTATATTTTCTGCCCTGTTTCTCTACCTGTTTCAAATTAGGTCATGTTTTAGGAGGTTAATCTAACCCTTGCCATATTATGCCTTCTCACTTATTTAATACACTTGTGCTAGTATATCATCACTATTCTGATCAAACTCTTTGCAAATATTATCATCAGTAAATCATCAGAAGTTCAAGTACCCATTTCCTGTCAATACAGTTACTGATTTAAAAAATGATACTAATTAGCATGTTGTGTCTTCTCAGTTTTTTAACCTCTTGTAGCCTCAGTTTCCCTTTTTTTAAAAAAATGAAGACACATATCTTTTTTATTTTATTTACTTATTTTTTTATTATTTTATTATCTTTTTTTCCCCCCTAGAGATGGGGGGTCTTGCTATGTTGCCCAGGCTGGTTTCAAACTCCTGGCCTCAAGTGATCCTCCCAACTTGGCCTCCCAAAGCATCGGGATTGTAGGTACGAGCTGAACCTGTTACTTTAGCTCTATAAGAAGATGAGCATTCCTTCCTCCCATGGCTAATAAGACCACCAAATAGGATAATGCTAGGATAAAGCATCTAACACAATAAGAGACAATGTAATTTAGTTAGTATAGTGACCTATTTTGTAGTTAGGCCTCAGTTTGAATCCTGATGACTCCACTTAAGGTGTGACTTGAGGCTGGTTACTTAACCTCATGAAGTGTGATGGGGTTTCAGGACATACTTCCTTAAAATGTGGCACCTTGGAATAATGAATATTATAAGTTGAAGGAATTTGAGAATTGGCAGGGAGAACTCTGACTCTCCCCTGTCCTTCTCTAAAACAGGTCACAAGGTCCTCTGAGAGATGTTCTCTCAATACCTGGAGCAAAGGAGCTTCCTATCTCCAAGGTATAGAGGGAAGCTGAGAGGAATCTCAAAGAATCCCCTCAGTTTACTGCACTTCATACCTTTTGTTCTGTCACATTTTCCGATGACTTTCCACTCTTCATCAAACCTAGTATAAAAACGCCCAGGTTTAACTGTTTCTTGGGGTTTTCATTTCTTTATGAAGGTTCTGTGTCATGTAAAAGTTACATTAAATAAATGCGTGCTTTTCTTTTGTTAATCTCTTGTTACAAGGGCCCCAGGCAAGAACTTAGAAGGGTAGAAGGAAAAGGTATTTTTTCTTCCATTTGTGGAATCAAATGATGATATTGTATCTTCTGCAGGAAGCTTGTTTAGCAGGACTTGTAGCACCTAGGAAGCTTGCAGCAAATATCCCGCTTCTGCTGCTTTCTATTTGTAAAGGGTTGGCGCAGGGCAGTGATGACGTATCTCCTTTGTACTTCATTAGGCTGTTGACAGGACTGAATGAAAGAAAATTGAACCTGGGTCTCAGAGTAGCATTATTAAGCAGGATGTGCTGCAAGCTGGAAGAAGGGGGGCTGCTTGTTGAAGTTCAGGGAATCTAGTAGAGTTTTGGCCCTTGACTTCAAATAGGAAGATTAAAACAATCACTTTTTGGAGGGGAGTGCAATTGTTATTTTTAAACACTAGGTGAAAAAAATAGTTCAAGGTTAGTAATTGCTTGGGAGTTTACTAAAATGTTAAATATCTTACCTATTTGACTTAGCTAAATGATACTTTCTAAATGCATGGGGAATGTTTGCCTTGACAAGTGCTTAAAAGAGCAAACCAGTTCTGGTTCATATAGACAACTGTGACTTTGATTGTGCTAACTTGTTAAAAAGTAACCATTTCTCTGTTAGAAACTGTTTTAACAAGGAAGCTGCAGAGAACATGGGGGAAGGGATAATTCATGAGTGCTAATTGCTTGGCTGTTAATTTTCATAAGTGTTGATAGAAGCAGTTCCTTAAATTAAACTTTGTTTAAAATGTATCAGGGGAAATATTCCACAATGTCGAGCCTGAAGTGAAAATTAATATGAATGCTGTGGCAATTAACACATACTGGTTAATAGCTTTTAGCAGCATTTTGGGATGATAGTCCTTAAATACATTTTTGCATGCTGCTCTTGTTTCAGCATTGTTACAGTCTATGTCTGGATAATTATGAACAAATGTTTTCTACAATCATTGGCATTAAATAGCTCTCTTCAAAGAGTGTCACTTAAAACTTTGAAAGCATGAAGTCACTGAGAAATGTTGTAAACTCAGAAAAGGTCAGCGAATTAAAATCACATTTTTTTAAAAAATTACCCTTAGAGGAAAATATACCTCATCTGAACTTGGAAAATTTGCTATTATCATGAGAATTGTCCCTTCTAATATGTTAAGCTGCTTTAGCCTCAGGTTCTCTTTCCAAAAAAATTTAGCCCTGGCTTTTTAGTATTGGCAATGTTTCTAGAAACCAGCTTTTGCTTACTGCTGCCTGAGCTGAGGCAGGGGCCTTATGCTGAAGGGCCTCCTGGCCTTCCATCTCCTCTACCCCCTGCTTCCTCCCCCCAGATGGTGGCTGAGAATGAAGTTGGCTGCATAATAAATCTCATCTCTACCCCCTTGCCTTTCAAAAGGAGTTCTCCTGGGACTCACTTGCTTAATGTCCAATAAGACACACATATAGGGTGACTGTGTTTTTAATTTGTCTCACTCTTTCATTGACTTCATTTTTCATATTTTTTTTTAAATAAAGAAGAGCAAAGTCCAACCTGATTTTAGCAGTTGTTCTCTTGGCTATACTTATCTTGGTGACTGTATTTTGCTAGTCTTCCTTTTCATAGATTAGTTTTTTTCATAGATTAGTTTTTGTCAGTCTATTCTATTCCTAAAAGAAGATATTAGATATTCACTACCTTTTTACGTATTATGGTATCCTCATAGAAGGATCAAATTCATTAAAGACATCTTTTTATGCGATTGTTTTCCTTTACCATCATATTAATACTCTCTCTTTCCTGTTGCTTGACAATATATTGAAGATCCCAAGGGAAGACCAGGATTTTTATTTTGGTGGTTAGCCATAATGAGTTAAATAGAAATCTAACAACAAAAGAAAAGTATTTTCAGCTTCCTACTCTGAAGTTAAATACTCTATGCTGAGTTATTAAAACTAGCTTATTCTGCTCTGAGGTCTCTCTCTCTAAGCCTCATTCCTGCAGTTTGTTCTGAACCTTGCCATCTGTAGTAGCTTCCTTTGATTTGTGGAACTATCTTCTAGAAATTCCCTTCAGAGGTAGAATTCACCATTGGCTTAAAGGCTTTTCAAAGGAAGGCAGAATTTTGCAGTGAAAAGAACATGTTTTGTCAGGCTTGTGTTAGAATCCTAACTTTGCTATACTTGCTCTGTGGTACTGGGCAAATCCCTTTGCTCCTTGAGCCTGTTTCCATGAGGTTCAAATAAGGTTAATTATATTTACCTTAAAACATTATTGTGAGGATTTAATGAAAATTAGAAATGCATCCATAGCAAACGGCCTGGTATGGTCTGTGCTAAGAGATTATTAGTTTCCTTTCCTTTTACCATATTGCCTTCCTTTTACTTTGTATTTAGTGAGGGCCTACTATATATCAGGAAAGCTAAGTGCTAGATACAGTGGTGCACAGAACAGAGCTGATTTTTTATCTCATGAAGCTTCTTCTATTGGTGGGAAATAGATATTACATAAATATAGTCAATTCACTTTATTGACAGGTTCCACATCCATGGATTCAACCAACCTCGAATTGAAAATAGTTGGGTAAAAAAAACCAAACAAAAATAATACAACAATTTTAAAAAATACAAAAAGATCCCAAATTCAGGAAAGCAACTATTTACGTAGCATGTACACTGTATTGTATATTTTAAGTAATCTGGATACAGGAGAATGTGTGTGGGGTATATGCAAATGCTGTACCATTTTGTATAAGGGACTTGACCATCCCTGAAATTGGTATTCTCAAGGGTCCTGGAACCCGTCTCTTAACCTGAGAGCTAAAGGATGAATAAGAGCTAGCTAAGTGACAGGGAAGAAGAAGGATGTTCAGAGGGTCTGAGGCAAGGAGGAGCTTGGCAATTGTAACAGAAAGAAAGGTATGACTGGCAGAAGTGTTCTCTTTAACCTAAGAGCATTGGAAAGCCTTGACAATCTTAAATGGGGAGATGAGGTCATCAAATTTGTGTTTTGGAAAGACCACAGGGCTGTGCTGAAGAGTAAATCTCTGAGCAGAGTTTGTGAGGACAAAGAGAACAATCCAGAAACCTTTGCAGTAGTCCGGGTAAAAGAGAGAGGTAATTTGGGCTTACTTGTTGGTGATGAAGATGGAGTGGAGGAATTAAAAAAGTGGTAGGACTTGATGTATGCAGGGAGATGGGGTAGAAGGGACTTTCGAGGACTTTCTTGGTTCAGTTCAGGCTTGTAGAGCTGCTAGGATAATTACACCATCCCTGAATTAGGAAGCACTGAAAGAGGGCCTAGGATTAGGTGGACATTCCCATTGTAAGCTGGTTTGAACCTGTTGACTATGGACCATATAGTCTGTTACACTATACATCTTTATGGGGGTGGTACACCTTACTTGTTTGGTTTGTATTTGGGAGATCTGAGGCAGGGCTTTCTGAGGTGAGAGTAGCCTGGAAGCCAGGAGCCTCCACCTTGTTCTCACTTCTCAGCTAACTTTGGAACTGGCTAAATAGTCGCTTTCAGATGTCAGTCACCTTCCAGACACCAATCACCTCTTCACAGATAGTGGGGACATGCTCCCAGATGCCCAGCTCATCAGGCCATTCAGAGGGGGAAATGAGAGCGTAATTTTTACTCTCTTTCAAGAGAGTAATTTTTAATGAGGCAGATGTCAGGTGCCATTTAAGAAAATATATTGATTATAATTCTTGGAGGTTAGGGGACTAAGAGGTAAAACATGGATGTATTTTTGTTATAACAAGATTACTGTTGTAGTGCTACCTTCTTTCTAGTTAATTAATTACCAAGTTAGCTTGGGGAATCTGGTTGGAATGATTACTAAGCACTGAGGTCCTAGGGAAAGTCTAGGAGACAAGCCTTGTAGGTATGGAGTGGACTAGAGATGGTAGGATTTTACATTCAGCCTCTTCATTCAGGGCATCTTGCTCTGCGTGGTTTGCAGTAGAGAGATTTTCTTCTCAAATAACTAGGCCCTGATTTTACTATTCAGAGATATCAAATGATACTCTAGGATTTTCCAACTGGGCATAGAGTCTAGGTATTCTAATTCTCAAGAGATTGTTTTTTAAGAGACATGTCTCACTCTGTCACCCAGGCTAAGTGCAGTAGCACGAGCATAACTTACTGCAGCCTTAAACGCCTGGGTTCAAGTGATCCCTCTGCCTCAGCCTCCCAAGTTGCTGGAACTACAGACATGCACCACTGGTCCTGGCTAATTATTATTATTATTTTTTTTTTAATCAAGACAGGGTCTCACTTTGTTGTCCAGGCTGGTCTGGAACTCCTAGGTTTAAGGGGTCTTCCTGCCTTGGCCTCCCAAAGTGCTGAGATTACAGGCAAGAGCCACTGCTCCTGTTCATTTTTTTTTTCCTTTTAAAGACAAGGCTTCATTCTGTTGCCCAGGCTTGAGTGCAGTAGTACAGTCATAGCTCACTGCTACCTCCAACCTGGGTTTAAGTAATCCTCTTGCCTCAGCCTCCCGAATAGCTGGGACTACAGGTGGACACTACCGTGACCGGCTATCTTTTTTTGTAGAGATGGGGCTCACTGGGTTGCCCAGGCTGGTTTCAAACTCCTGGCTTCAAGCATTCCTTCTACTTTGGCCTCTCAAAGTGCTGAGAGCACAGGTATAAGCCACAAAACCCAGGCCCATTTTCATTTTAATTACATTTATAGTCACAAAATGGGAACTTGATTTCCAGGACCAGAGGGCCATGTGGTAGAAGGAACACCAACAAGAAATCAGGTGAGGTCTAACCATGCAGCTCTTTTTCTGGGGTCTTGGACAAGTCATCTCTCATCCTTGAATCTTGGTTTCTATATGCTTATTTTATTTTAAACCTACAGCTTGTAAAGAGTTACTCTTCTTTGTATGCATTGGAACTTTCTTCTTAATTATCCTAACATAACTGTGATGTAGGGAATATTATCTCCAGATGAGGAAACAGAGAAAGTGGCATGCTCAAAGATACCACACTAATATGTGGCAGAGCTGGTATTCAGCTTCTTTTTCTTTATTCCAGAACCATAGCTGTCTGTCACTGTTATGGAGAAAACAGAAACACTGTTAATATTTGAAATATTTAATATTTTAAAACAAAATTTTCCCTTTACCAATTGACTTGAAATCTGACAGACTGGTTTAGATCTTATTATCACTTGTGTGGATTAGGTAAGTTGTTATATCTTGCAAGCCTCAATTTCCTTACATGTACAGAAAGAAATAATGTCATACTGGGGCTGAGGAAGGGGGGAATACTTTATACAGAATCTAGTATATACCCCCCAAGATGTTTGTTTCTGTCCATTGATTTTCCTGATGTGCAGAGTGGATTCATTTATATATCTCCGTCCACCCATCCATCCAACAAACTGTTTACTAAGTACCCACACTGTACTGGTTCATTTGAGACCTTTATTGCATATGGGCTCTGTACCAGGGGTGCCTGCCCCCCGGGCTATGGACCAGTACCAG